>QFEY01000398.1:0-10147 GCA_003316435.1 Russula virescens
TGGCAAAGCTAGGCTTCAGACGTTTGAAGTCTGACTCAGGACTCTTTGTAAAGTTCGCTGCAGGCGGAACCAGAATCATTGCCATTGTATATGTCGATGATATTATATTTCTGGGACCTGACTTGCGCGAGGTGAACATTGCCAAAGACCTCTTCATGAGGCAATGGGAATGTCGAGACATGGGAGAAACAAAGGAGTTCTTAAGGATGAAAATCCTTCGGAAAGGGCACATTGTGCTCCTACACCAAGAAGAATACCTTAAGAAGGTATTGGAGCGCTTCGGCATGAATAATGCGAAAGCAGCACCAACTCCTCTCCCATCTGGATACGTTCCAATCCCCAATACTGCTCCAGCTAATGATAAGCTGCGGAGCAAGTATCAGCAACTGATCGGTTCCCTTCTATATCTTATGATAGGAACCAGACCAGATATCGCCTTTGCAGTCACAAAAATGTCTCAGTTCGCAGCCAACCCAACTAAAGAGCACTATGACAAGGCTCTTTATATTTGTCGCTACCTAGTAGGCACATCCAAGTACCAACTAGAGTATGGACGAGCTGCGACAGGCATAGAGGCATTTGCTGATGCCGATTGGGGATCTGAACCTTCCAGTAGGCGTTCAACCTCTGGATTTCTAGTAAAATTCGGAGGGGCAGCTGTCTCCTGGAATAGTAGAGCGCAAAAAACTGTTGCGCTCTCTTCCACTGAAGCAGAGTATATGTCTATGAGTGACGCCTCTAGACAATTGGTATGGATTAAATCTGTGATGAGAGAAATCGGATACTCTCTCCAGCCATTACCACTTTGCGGAGACAATCAAGGGGCTATATTCAATGCCTCTAATCCTGTCCAAGAGAAACGCACTAAGCACATCGACATTCGCTTCCACTACATAAAGGATGTAGTGGAGCAGGGGGAGATCGCACTCTTCTATGTGCAATCCGATCAAAACCCTGCTGACATGTTCACAAAAAACCTCGTCAGAGATAAATTCCTGAGATGTAGGAGTCGTCTTGGACTAACTTTCTGGTAAGACTCCCTCCAACGTAAAAGGAATGCAGAACAGAGACTCTTGCCCTGCTCCCCATTCCTCTTACAAAAGAGGATCTCATGCGAAAGCAAGAGGTGGGCCTGTAAGGAGAAAGTACTTCCTAATTCATCCACCCCTTTATTTCGCTACTAAGGATTAGCTACAATTTCTTGTATCCTTTGCTGCGCTTTGTCCATCCTCTTGATCACTCTAACCAGATGGGGTGGCATGACTCTAAAAGGCCATACCACTGCATCCGATTAGAGCGCCCAAGATCTTGGTCAAAAAGCCCAGTAAAAGGGATACAAGAAATATAGCCACGCAAATCCTCTTCTTGTCCCCCTCTACATCCTGGTTGTGAAAACAGGTGCGAATTCTACCATCTGGGGAGTGGAAGCGAAGTCCTCCCTCTCACTTTCCAGATGATAGAATATCGCATGCTGACTTCCAAACCAGGGTATAGGGGAGAACAGGAAGAGGACTCTTTCTGTAGAGGGAACGATGTCTCAACCATCATTCCCTATACAGAAATAGTGCAGTCGCGCAGCACGTTGACTCTCCCACCAAAGGGAAAATTAGTTTCCTTTGGAGCGAGGTTGCGCTGAATTACTTTCTGCACTATCTGGCTTCAAAAGAAGCTTCTCTTCCCTTTGGTGGGAGGAGATCAAAGAGTTGCGTGACTATACTAACTAGAGAATCATTTCTACAGTCTCTGCCACCTCCTTCTTATTCCTTGTCCCTGTGCTGCCCTTAAGGGCGAGAGAGAAAGTGTGGTAGTCCCCCTTTCTCTTCTGACCTCTAAGGGCGTTAAAGGAATAGGGATAAGAAGAAGGTTGTAGTGAGATGCTGTAGAAATAATCCCTTTGGCATTTCCTGCACGCTCTCCTTCAGATTGGAGAGTGGCAGACATTCATCCATCCTTCACTCTTCAGTCTGAAGGGAGGTGATGTAAGAAAAGCCAATGGAAATATGCGCTTCTGCTTGGTTGCTCCTTCAGATTTTGAAGTGGACGACCTTGCAGATCCTCCACATCAGAATCCGAAGGAGGACAAAGAAGATGCGTATATCTCTAGTATAAGCTTACCATCTCTTAATAATGCTTCGTGCGATACAAGAGACCACAAGTGATGCGTCATTAGAATGATTTCTTATGAAGCATTGCTTGCTGCCTCATGTATCAGATGGGGCGTTACTAGGACCCTTCTTAATGAAATGGGGAAAAATAGCTCGGTTAACCGTTCTATCCTTCCTTATTTCACTAAGAATGGCGTTGCCTATATACATTCCTTAAGTAGGAATGTTTCGGCAAGGTGTCTAGCTGTAGCTAAGGAGTACTATCAGAATCTATTCTGTTTCTTCTCCATCTCCAGATAACACGAGTTGGTTGTGGAGTGCTTATACCCACCGCCAACTCGTGTCATCTGAGAGCAGTGAGAAGAGACAGGAAAGAAAGTAACCTGCACTCTTTAATCTCTCTGAACTTTTTCCGCGTAATCCAACAGGGGGAGTAATTGCGATGGGTGAAAAGACGATCACTCCTTTTGCCTATTGCAATTACTCTCCCTAGTAGGATCGTGGTAAGAAGTTCAGATGGGGATAGAGGGCGCAAGTACTGTCGGAATGTCGACGGGATTGAACTGTTCCGTGGTGTGCTACTCATCAAGAAAAGTATGCAACTGGGATAGGTGGAGAGAATCACTCCCTACCTGCCTCAGTCGCATTTTCTGGATGGGTATCGCAGCATAGACTTGTCTCCCAACCTCTCTCCCAAAGTCGGAGAGATTGAACAGTGCTGAATAGTCTTCTCACAATACTTGAGGAGAAACAGCACAACGCGACAAGACAGTACAGCATGAGATACTGCTCAGTTACCTTGTCCAGGATAATATCATGCACAACTTACCTGCGTGCACTGTGGTACACTAGGTAAGGGGGAGTGTTGAAGCACACATGCTCCACTTCCATATATGGATGGAAGCATCCCTTATTGGGATTATACCTACTTCTTATTTCCCTAGTCACTCCTTTACTATCTACGGAGATATGTAGTCACGTCACACCCTCCTTCATGTATATAAGGACTGCTGTTTCGCCCCATAATGACCAGTGTGGTTTTCTCCCACTTCGTAGTACACAGTAGTAGTCATTAGCACAACTGGTGAGCCTGCTATGCGCACATCGTGCTGCTGACAGCGTTCGCCAAGCGACGCGCACCGCCTCCCATTCCTTCTCTCTTTCTCCTCTATGGACACCACGTTCGGATCTACCGGCTCTTACAGCCTTACTTTAATCTTAGGGACAGTGTAGGTACCCCGGCATGTATATAAACACTTACACCTCCCTCTCTCTGGATAATCAATTTTCGTTCTTCCCTCTAGTGCTCTGTTTGCGAGGCCCGCCGCGGTCGCTCTCGTTCCCTTTCACCGTCACCGTTTGAGTCGGACTCACCGCAGTCCGTAGTCCTGCCATAGCCGCCAGCACGACTCGCCGTTAGTCGCCCCGCCGCCGCAGCTCTAGTTGACCCACTACCGGTCGCCCCGCTCCTTTCTTTCGCGCCCGCTTTTACCACTTCCTTTCTCATTCGTTCCTTTCTTCCTCTCTCCCTCTCTTTCTTTGTCCAACCTTACCTGGCGAACGTATCTTGGTCACGCAGCTGCCATTCACCCTGTACAGTTGAAATTGTTTCAAAATCCTACTTACCCTTGGAAACACATGATGTACTCGGTCTGAGTCAAGTGTGACATTTGTAAACAGTGGACGTATTTTGCGATAGTCTTTGGATTAGTGGTAAGCTCTGTGCCATTTGACTGCTATCAGCGTTCCCACTGTGCACCTCAATGAACCTCCACAAAGTTTCGCCGCTTTCACCAGTTGCGTCCACGACTGTCGCCGCTCGTCCGACAGGCCAAGGTTGCGATCAGATTGACTAGGAGAAACTCTCATTTAACCCTCTTAATCCATCTACGGACGGAATGACCCTGCATAGGCGGGCCATCAGGGAAAACTTCCCGGGCTAATTTGCGCTAGCGAGAGATATAATTACCGGATAAGGATGTGATTTTCTCGGCAATGTGTCGATTATCTCTCGCTAGTGTTCGCTAGAGCAAATTACTTCGCTCGTGCAGGAGGTTTTTCCTGATGCCGCCATGTAACACTTTTTACACGAGCGTAGCTCTAGTGTACCAAGTGTTAGTAGGTAGATAATAAGAATAGATGGACTTGAAAACTCCTTAAGAGCGTTGCACAACGAAACCAGCCAAATCGTGGGGGGTTTATTGTGAAAGCTACGTAAAGGGGTAAGTCTGCCCTTCATTATGGAGGGCATACAGTTTATATACAAAGGTTTCCTACCCTAATTCTACATAAGTACGAGCCCGAACAGTCCCTAATCTCTCAATGATCTTACAATCGCTCTCTGTGTGTGCCTTGTGTCTCAAGGCTTCTCTTTGGGTCTGATCCGACCCTTCTGTGTTTGGGGCAGCCCGTCCAACCAGGGCATGCTGCGGGTGATGTTTGGTTTAAATGCACAACGCCTATGTTGCGTTGCAGAGTCAATGCGAAGGTCTGAGCACTATATGGCCGGGCCAGGCAGGCCAGGCCGTTTGTGCCATGTGCGAGATACACACACAGTGATAGTCCTCGCTGTGTTCTTACTTATTCTAACTCTTTTTCTTAACTTTGTTCACCATAAAATATATTTATGGCACACTGGTTCCAGTGTGCAATTTATTATTTTGATCCGCATTGCCTAAATGGCTCAGCGGTGTTCGTGTATTGGTCCTTGCCCAATATGGGCACAAGCCAGTCCGACTGGCCGCTTATCTAGTCGCGTCGTCCCTATATGGCCACACCAGCCGTATAGTGACTATGCGTTTACTTAGTCTAATTCTCTTGCTCACGCAATTTATAATACATCGTAAGGCGTCCATATTTGTCCGCCTTACACCCTCCCCCACAAGAGTAAATCCTGGGGGTTTTGAGGGTAGCAAACTAAGATAATATTGATGCCAGCGTCGGCGCGTTGGCCTAGGCAGTTTATGCGTTTTTTAACGCAACTAGAAGTACATGGTCACGAACTCATCAATGTGGAACTTTCTTGGAACACAAATACATTTGACCCCTTTTTGGGTCGTACTATGAATGTCTTTTTGATCTTCCTAGCCTGGGCCCATTCTGGTGTCCTCGTCCTCATCGCCCCATCCATGGACGTGAAGTATCTCTTCCTCGTCTGGGATGGCTATGCAGGTCTGGGCGAAGTCTTCAGTGGGTTTTACTGAAGGCATATTGGATAAGGGAGGCTCCGCCTTAGGCTGTTGAGAGGTGGGGATGGATAATGGTGGCACTGTGATATGAAGATCTTTTGTTGCCCGAGATTGTTCAAGGGCGGGGTTGTAGTTTCCCGGGGCATCCACATGGACCATGTCAAGGATCCATGTAGGGTTTTCTTCGATGCGTTTACGGGTGAGGTCTCTTGCCTTTTTCAAGACCGGTGCGTGGACGCTGGTTGGATGCTCTTTGAGATCTATCTCGATGTAGGCAGTCGCCCAAGGGCGCCATTGTTCTGCCTCGTCGGGGAGTACTCCGTTGCAAGCCAAAAACTTGGCTACCTGTTCAATGCTTAAGTTGTGCGCGGAGCCAAACTGGTTCTCCAGGTATGGATCGGTGCGCCTGACCTGGGATACAGGCAGCTGCCTCTGGGTTATCACTTGTTCATATCTTTGTGGCACACCCAGTAGCGCTGATGCTGCGGAGAGGAAATTGGATCGGAGGGGGCCACTGCATATTGCTGTCCCTACGATGTTCAGGGGCAGGAATGCCAGGATGGCCCGATTCCCCTCAATGTGTGCGGTCTGGTAACCTTTCCCAACGCGGGGGATCCCTATGTACTGAAAGTTTTCTTCTGCCGCGTGTTTTTCACATAACCAGCGTCTCCAAATGGCTGGATGAGTTGCTGGTAAGGGTTCAGGACGAGGAGAAGTGGGCTGGGTTTCCAGTCCAGTTTGTAGAGTGGTCCATTGGTCGAGAGCGTGGCTATGAAGGTCGCCACACAACTCAGGTGGTGTAAATTTGATGCGTTCAGCATATGCTCTGGCGTGTCTAATCCTATCTGGTGAATTGAACAACGTGTCTATCTCTGATTGTGATTGAGGGTCTCTATCAGGCGAGATCAATATGCTGTCCCTCCCCCCAAAAATGATGCCCTGCAGGGGTAATTTACCCTGGACTCTGCGTGCGGCGAGAGCCTCAGGGGTTAGGAATCTCTCACGATGGACAAGGGTGGTTTGGAAGTTGGGGGTTCTATCGGCGATCAATCCTTCCTAGAGAATGTACGGAAAGGCTATGAGAAGGATTCACTGTTCACAAAAGTCATCAAGGCCCCTGGGCACCATAAAAGCTTCGAGATCATTGATAATCTTTTGTATACACACAATCAAGCAGGAGATCGCGTCCTGTGTATCCCATCGGCCGTGTACAGTAAGCGACGCTTAACAGAGGTAATCCTAGTTTTCGACCTAGTAGTTTATCTTCCCATTTAAGTAATGCTTCGAGTATGGTGATGGTCTCCATCTCAAATACTTGGTAGTTCATCTGTGCTGGTGTGAACTTCTTAGACATGAAGCCAGCAGGGCGACAGGTTTGCCAGCTTTCTCCTTGCCCGTACATCACGCCAATTCCTGAGGTTGATGCATCACATATCACCCAGATTGGGTCAGGTGATGACAGATCTATGGGTTTAAGGATCGGTGATCTACAGGCGATTGCCTTGATGTTTTCGAAGCAGGCCTCATGCAAGGGTTTCCAATAGAATGGTTGGGCATTCCGACATATGGCAGACAGTGGGCTAGTATAAGCTGTTACATCGGGCATAAAGTGTGCCAGATATTGTACCAGCCCAAGAAAACGCTGTACATCTTTTTGATTGCGGGGTGTTCGCCAATCTCGTATGCAGGCCATCTTATCTGAATCTGCGTGTACGCCTCGATCATCGATCCGATGCCCGAGGCAATCCATATTTTCTGAGTATAGATCGCATTTATCTCTTTCCAGATAGAGATGATGCTTCTGCAATGTGCTGAATACATAATCTAGATGTTTCTCGTGATCTTCTAATGTGTCACTAAAGATGAATAGGTCATCCAAGTATGCATATACGAAGACACCTATCACATCGCGAAAGATTGCTGTCATTAGCCGTAAAAAGGTAGCCAGGGCGTTACAATCTCCCTGCTGCATGACATTGCTCTCGAATGTCCCAAAGACTGTGGTAAAAGCAGTTTTGTGTATGTCTCCGGGATCTATTCTGACCTGTTCGTAAGCATTAGATAGATCGATCTTAGATCGGTATTTTGCGCATGCCACATCCATCCTGATCTGATCTTGATCTGGGAAAGGTGTGACATCCTTATGTGTATTATCATTTCGTTGGCGACAGTCCATAACTGTCCGTAGATTACCTGATTTCTTTAGGATGCACAAGAGAGGCGCTGCCTGTGAGACTGCCTTGGGCGTCCACCATCCACTATCCACATAATGTCGTAGTTTCTCCATTAGTTTAGATCGCATTGCTTCAGGGCAATGCGGCAATCGGTAAGAGTATCGTTTGCTTTCTTCAATCAGGGGGATCTTGTGATTGATTTTGCGCAGTGGCGGCAGCCCTGGCGGGGAGCCATTCATTATATCTGAATATTCTGTGAACCAATGCTCGTGGCGTGCTTGTGGATCAACCTGTAAGGCGCCCGAAAATGGGCCCCTCCAATCACAGGTCTCAGTGCAAATTAGTGTCGATCACTGATCAAATAAAGGGGGGAAAAAGGGTACTTTTCGGATATGTACTAAAGTAGGTAGATTAGATTACATATGCATGTACTTAAAAGCGCATGCCCCTCACTTCGGAGGGGCAGACTTACTTACACCTCTACGTGACTTCACAATAAACCAAGATTGAGCTGGTTTTGTTGTGTGAGCCCTTGAGGTCTTAGTCTCACCCCCACTGACATTTTCTACGCTTGAGCTTCGCTCGCGTAGGAAGTGTTACACAACCGTAATCTTATTATTTTCTGATGTAATATCCATCAAATTGATGCGTTTCTCCTCCTGTCCCTCTTTCAGAAGGGGTAGTGAGCCCTGACTACGACTTAGTGTATTCTTTGAGGGATCCGTAGGTCGGGGCGTTAGTCAATGATTAGATCTCAGGACAGATCCACCAGAAGGCATGGAGATCTGTCTTCGTATTGATCGTTTCTGGGTAATCATGAGATCTTCTTGTCCCGCGGACAGCGTCGGGACATTCTGGCCCTGATAAGATAAGGTATCACGGCCAAAGTCTAATATCAGTCCATGTTTCCGCATAAACGGAGTCCCGATGATCATATCGTATCGATCTATGTTCACTACATCAAGATATGCGTTATTATCTTTGATCGGGCCGAGTTCGAGGGAAGTCCTCGAACCGAAATTAATCATCGATCGACTGCCGACGGTACCCAGTTGCAGCGCTATGGGGTTTTCTAATTGCATTACATTTAACTTGGCTACACGGGCAAAATCATGTGTAATAGATACTGTAGTGCTCCCTGAGTCCAGTAGAGTGTATGCCTCAAGGCCATTGACCTTGATTAAAGTGGCCATACATCTGCGATCGCATTCGGACTTGCGTGGACGCTCTCCAGTCGTGTAGTTCCTGCGTTGAGCCGATCTGAACTCACGATCTTTGGATTGATCTTCATCGCACGCGGCGGCCATATGGGCAATTGCCTCTTGGCTAATGTTAATGGGATTCGATGCATCTGACCCATCATTGGGACGGTGTAATTTGGGTTCAGTTTGTGGACCTAGGGAACTGGATGCCCAGGTATGAGTATCGTGAGTCCTGATGATCGGGAGCCTCAGTCTCAAATCTGTGCCTTCAGGTGCAGACCCAGCTGTATCATTATTGCTGACCTGGCTCGAATTATTGGTGTCTGACGGTGTTTCCATAGGAGTATCCTCGTCGTTTAGTCGGAAATTGTTCGGCCGCACAGTCTGCGCTTGATCATCCGACTCAGTACTGGGGTTGCTCGGCCGTATAGTTTGTGGCTGATCTTGAGAATCAGCAACGCTGTGTGTCGGCCGTGTAGAATCCAGCTTGCTTTCCAGTTCAGTACAATACTGGGCGATCTGTTCACACTGGGAGTGGAGTAGATCGAGCTCTCCGCCCCTTAGTTCTAGGTCGAGGCGTTCGAAACCAAGGGCTTCCTCAAGTTCTTTACATTTTTCGGTGGCACACTTGTTGACTTGTCGTAATGCCTCCACTTCGATTGTAAGTCGGTGGTTCTCGCGCTCTAAAGTATCATTTAAGGTGCTGAGCGTAAGCATGTGTGACTCTTGGGGATCACTGGATGGCCTACGTCCCCCGGAGAGCGCTATGGTCCATCTAAGGGATACTAGGTCTTGTTCGAATTTATCTCAGGCTTTCCAAGCGAAGGAGTCATCGCCCTCGGTTGCTTTTGCGATTATAATGTGCTCCTTAAATCTGGCGCACACATCACATCCACGTATGTGTGTGATGCCATACCTTGGGGTGAACTCAAGTGCATCATGGGGCATCCAAGGGGCATGCTCATAGCGCGATCATAGCGCATTTCGTCGAGATTCCCAATCTCTATATCTTCCAGTTGGGGAGGAGAGCTACTGGCACCAACTTCGTCCTCATGCATCGCCTGGATGTATTCCTGATCAGGATCATTGTCTTCTGATGGCATCGCATACCCATCGTATTCCTCATAGGAGGACCCCTCGCTATCGTACTGCGAGCCTTCGGGGCAGTCTGAGTGGTCCGATTGCTCGGAATCCTTATCGTTGGTTTCTGATTTGTCTTCAGCATTAGTGACTTCACTGATCTCTTCAGGATCTTCCGGTGTTTTGTCAGCGTCAGGCTGATCACTTTCTGATCTATCATCAATCACTTGGGCAGCAAACATCTGGCGTTGCATGGTTTTTTTGTACTGAGGGCACTTAGGATCTGTTGCGATATGCCCAACTTTACCGCACTTATAGCAGGTGAGCTTGGACATGTCTCCTTTCCCTGATTGGGAAGGTGTGGCAAGAGATGGCCTAGATCCAGGTCGCTGGGACTG
>QFEY01000399.1:0-24562 GCA_003316435.1 Russula virescens
AGCGGGACTTCCTTCGACGCATCAAGGAGTACGAAGCCGTTTACGAGACAATCACTGAGCCCCACCTGTCGTACTTCAAAATAATTAACGTCGGGGACCAAGTCACCGTCTGCCGTATACACGGATACCTGCAAAGCCGCATCGCGTTCTACCTCATGAACCTGCACCTGAAGCCGCGCAGCATTTTCTTTTCCAGAGTGCGTCTCGCACCCCGTCTTCCTAAAGATTCTCTATCTGACTTTTTTTTCTGTTTATTATTCAAAGCACGGCGAGAGTCAATTCAACGTGGAGGGAAAGATCGGTGGAGATTCGGATCTGTCAGAACGCGGCTTCAGATACTCAAAGGCGCTGCCGGCTCTCATCAGGGATAACATCGGCGATGCGCCGTTGACCGTAACCCGCCAATTCATTTCATTACCCGCTCCCTAGTAGTGACCACCTTTGTTACCCAGGTTTGGACCTCCACCCTCAAGCGCACAATCCAGACAGCTCAAGAACTGCCCTATACCAAGTTGACTTGGAAGTCTCTGGACGAGCTCGATGCGGGTGTTTGTGATGGGATGACCTACGAGGAAATTGAGGTACGAAAACACTCTCCTTCAAACCTTGACTTGGTGACATGTGTGTGTAGCAATCTTACCCAGAAGACTTTGCCAACCGGGACGATGACAAGTTCAATTATCGATATCGCGGTGCGTAGTGTGCCGTTTCCATATCAGTGATAGGTGTTGTTGATAAAATCTTGATGATGCAGGGGGCGAATCGTACCGAGACGTTGTCGTCCGACTAGAACCAGTGATCATGGAACTTGAACGCCAGGAAAATGTCCTCGTCGTGGGACACCAGGTAAGTCCTTGCTGGTCTTCAATTTTGGGATTAAACCCTTCTCATTATTCTGTAACAGGCCATCCTCCGATGTCTGTAAGTACTACTTCGGCTTTCGTGCCGTGAAGTGTCCGTCACACAACCTCGCTTTTTTTCGTTGCAGCTACGCCTACTTCCATAATCTACCGCAAGCTGACTTGCCCTACATCAAAGTGCCTCTGCATACCGTCATCAAACTGACACCAAAGGCATACGGTTGCGACGAGGAGAGGTGAGTCGGATCCCTCAAGGCTGGCCGTCTCATTTTTTTCTCGAACAACAAAACACATTCTAGGTATACACTCCCCATTGGGGCCGTAGATACGCATCGACCGAAGCCGAAAACGGCGCCTCCCGTCTCTCCGCAGAGAGTTGGGACGAGTAGGGAGTACTATGCAGAGAATACGTGATAATTGAATATGAAGGCATAAAAAGGGAATAATGGGGTACCCATTTACGCATTGTGACGTGCCTTTTAATACCGTACAGGCAGCCAGTAACATGAAGACTAAAGAGTAGATTAAGGTCGATTAACTTCGAAATTCTATGGTGATGCCATAGCCTAATACTACGAGCCCTCCACGGCCTTGATACTGCATGATCTCGAAGTGCCTCCGTCATTCCTTAAGAATGGGGGATCCCCCACCTATCGTCCCACCAGCAGACGGCACGTATGCCAATGGTCGATTCGTAAACTAAATGTAAAATGTAAACAAAGTGGCACTTAAGGACACGGGATTTGCCGACACGGTGTCATCCGATATCCAGCATTTCTTCATTTCCAATCCATGTCAGGTCGATCCCCCCAGCTCTACCAACTATTGCAATTGACTATTCATCGTCTCCTTTCCTCCTTCCTCCTTTACTTCCGGTATTTCATTTCTCCACCTCATACCCGCTGCCTGAGACGCTTCCATAGCTATCTGCCTTACCGCCTGAACTTGTTCGAGTGATGCACCATCTCGACGCGCATTTTCGAGGTGCAAACCAATGTTGCGGGGAGTGTCCACCGCGATAAGCGCAGCTACCTGGATGTAAGACATCTCTAGTTGATTCAAGATTTCGGTGTAGCCGTATACTGCTCCATAGGCAATTGTCGTGCCGAACCATCCTACGCGGCCGTTTTAGAACACTCTCAGAAAACGCTCAAATAGCATGGTATACGTACCCATGTCAGGATATATTTTCTCCATCAGAGCCTGCACGTTGCTCGCGTTCTCCCCATAGAGTGCTCGGAGGAACGCTTCTCCACGTCGTTCAACCTCGGGTAACGACAGGGTAGTTTCTCTGCAAACTTCGTCACCCATTTAATCTGCGAGCAGTTGCTGTGTCACTCACCTCTGTCTTTCTGTATCGCGTAGTTCCTCGGGTGTAACCTCTAGAAGAGCGATCAGGGCGTTTATCGTCTAACAGAAGTTCATCGTAACGCTCGATTCGTCTGGGATAACAGGAAGTATACCTTCGAGTACCCGCCTAGGATGCCGCACTTGAAAATGGCATCTCGAAACCTATGAGCTAGGACAAGTTTTTCACGATTCGCTTCGATCCCCGGTGATTTGAACTGATTCTGCGCGCGCTCCAGTTCCCCCAACACATACTTGAAGAGAAGTGGGACTGCTTCTGGCCTGTTCACGGCCGTGAAACTGACCAGCGTTATGATATACCACGGATTTTGAACGACTAGAGCCACATTGGCTGGTGAGTCCCATGACGGAGAGTCCTGTATGAGTTACCATCTGATGAGGATGTGATCTCCCCATATGGATACAAAGACTTGAGATGTTGAAGTGTTGTCTCTGAGGCTACGTCTGCCATCTCTGGAAGACCTTGTTCTGAGTTCTGATGGGTGCACTAATGAGTAAAAATAGGTGAGGGCGTCGGTCATCTAGGTCTATTTATGCGTGTGCAACTAAGGGTCATGCATCATGACGCGTTCTGATGACGCGTCGTACCCCCGCAGCCTGCCACACTGAATCTGCTTCTGCATCACTCAATTCGAATACAGTCAGCATGCTTATGGTGTGCAAGGAAATACTGACAATATCAAGTATGGTCACATTTGTGTATGAGTCAAATATGACTTGACGCTCAATTGCCAGAGCACGGTGAGCGCGATGGTTGAGATGGAAATATCATGACCACCCTCAGGTCCACGTTCAAGTTCCCAACTATAGCCGCACCCAGAATTACAAACAAAAGGCCAAAAGGATTCAACGGGGGTACTAACGACAGAATATCGACACTGGCTCTCATGCGTAGTATGACGACCACTGACTGTAGCGTAGATCCGAGGGATCACGCTTTGAGTTTGATTAGAGTAGGGGAATAGAGGGCGCGGGCCGGAGATTCCGCACGGCCGTATAGTGACGATCGGAGCTCGCAACAACGGATCTTCTTGCCCGAAGATATGAGACGAAATAATAAAATGAGAGAATAGAGGGGAAAGGATAGACATCGCAGACAATACGCAGCCCTCACATAAGAGAAAATCACGCAGGCATGAAGGGGGAAGAGTGAGCATCATTCGCTTCCGTCTCTCATGAGTGACGCGGGCCCTTTGATCACGCGGCACAGGAAGGAAAAGTGCGAACAGGTCACATCGGCGACATGTCGCCGGCTGACGTCGTGAGTAAAATGGAGAGAAAATGAAATTACTGGTATCTAGGGAGTGGACAACGGGCGCGAGGGGGAAGGCGGAGTCCAGAGTGAGAGAAATGCCGGGGCTAGTGCGTTTGGCGACTCCGGCGCGTACCTTACGCCACGTCCCAAGAAATACTTCCTCGAAGAAGGAAGACTCGTTGGTGGTCTTCCTTATTACCAAATCCACACCTCCGAGTCTGAGAAGAGAGGATCGACACGGGCGAGTCTCGACGGGAGGATTTTAATATCAGCGACTCAGTCGTGTGTAGCAAAGGGCCCAAGGTTCATGAAATTGGGGGCTTGGGGACTTTCTTGTCTGTGCGACCCATCTATCAACAAGATGACACGTGCCTGGCCCTGGCCCGGCACCATTTCGCATCTACTTATCTCTCTCTCATTGCCGCAATGGCAGACAAGTGGATTTCGGCATTCATGTCACCTCCAATTATCAAGGTCCAGGCGGGCTCTGACAGTCCCTCAAATCACATCATATCCACACGTCTCGGTATTCTCCTTTTGAACCACTTGCTGACAGTTTCTACGAGTGCCGTATCTGTGTTCGCAGCTGCTGGTTTGATAAATGAAGACTTGGAATTCACGGATGTAATTATTTCTGCAACGAGCTCGTCATATCCGGTTGGGCTGTCGAACAACCTGGATTGACTATCATAAAGTCTTTTGCATAACGAATCATCCGCTTCTATCATGCCTCACCTAGGATATTAAGAAACTGTTTTCATGTAACATCTTTGACATGGTATCTTTGGACACAGACTCCGCCCCCGTTTCAGAGTCTCACCCGAAGAAGTCACTGTGCAGAGGATGGGTGCCTCATAGTCTCGCCTGTGCCCACTGGCGGTACTACATTGTGTGCGTCTCTTCGGTACCACGCCGCCGCCGCCACAGGTCAACTATCACCATTGACCATTGTCCCAGCCCCCGTATCCATGGCACACTATCCACATGCGCCTGACCTGACCTTGTCGGAACTGTCCAGAGACCCTTTCTTTCCCATGCAATGTTTGAAGTGTCCCACTCTCCGGCAGCCTGTCTGCAGCTGAGAGCGAAGTTACATCAAACATGAGCAGGCCCAGATTGTTTCTATTTATAACATAGACGCGTGGAAGAAAGAGGCGTTATGTAAGAGGGGGGACTAAGGGAACGTAAATGCTTCCTTTATTTCAGGAACTGTCATGGTGCCGAATTGAAGGGCAGTCGCGTCTTCGCATGAGTTGAGCTCGCTTGGCATGCATGTCCGCGGCTCGCTTATACGCATACACCGTACAATTTGGTTGAAACTTTTCTGTCTTTATTACAGTATCTTCGACCCGCGGGCTACATAAATAAGGTATAGATACGACAAGATAACGCGCGTACGTTTTACTATCTATTGAATTAAAGCTGGCGTTTGCCCTCGTCGGCTCTATGACAAAAGGGGTATATACAGAAGAAATGCTTTGCAACTAAGTCAATGCTAGAGATTGTGTGTACAGTGGCATAAATGGCGATAGGCTCCTAGGATTTGAGTGAGGAACAGCGAGGTGTCAGCAATCTGGCAATGAGAAGGGAATCTAATGGTCAGGGAACAATGAGTCAAGAGATGACAGGAGAACGGCGATGGCGGCGCAGCCGTTCGGCATGAGGTCGAGCGCGCTCCGACGCGTCCACGTTGGAATGTCCAGGCACAGCCGGGTCGCTAACCTCAGGATGCTCCGCCGCAAAGCGTTGGTCTGCGAACATGGGGTCGTGAATGACCTGGATATCCACCGGGAGCTCGGTGGACCCGCGGTTTAACCAGAGCCACTTGAAACCAACATGATACTGGACGGTAGGTCCCCAACGCTGCGTCAGGCTCAGTTCCGGGTTGGACCACTGCAACGAGTCATAGTAGACTGCGGCATCATCAATACAGTTGCTGCAGAGGGTTGAAATAACGACATTAGCTTGGCCTTCGTGGGGCATCACATAAAATAACGCACAAATGGACCAGCTTTGGAACGACGATAGTTCCCTCGTACGGGGTTTGCTCCAAGTGGATCATCGCGTTCTTCTCTTCATCCTTGGAAGTGCCGTCGGCTCCGAGACGTGTGTTGTACATGTCCAACAGACAGCTCGTCACCTCCCAATCATATGGCAGTGGTCGGAATATCTCTCTGTGATTGCTCACGATGGCCCACCAATACGACTGGTCTCCAAGAGCAACGTGATGATATCCATCCGGTCCCGGGGGTCCAAAAAGTGCCGTAAATGTGGGTGGGGCAAGAGCCGGCGGGTACAATCCGCTGTGATCAGCACGATAAATACTCGAGTCCATGAGCCGCATGGAACGAAGCCTGTCGAGGTGGAGTAGCATGATGCACGAGCAGATCTTCGACGCATTGTACCATTCAGGGGCCACCAAGTTCGGGTGGTACGGGATCGAGACAGCGATATTGGGGTTCCAATGGGAAAACTCCTTCCAGAGGAGTGCCGGGTCGGTCAAGAAGAATGCATCTGTGTCCACATAGATAGCCTTTTCGACCTTGTCTGGCAACACTTCATGCAGGAACAACTTCATGAGCCCAGCTAGATCGATCACCCTTGATTAGTAACTTAGGCAGGAAAGGTTAAGAAATAAAAGTGCTTACGGACTCCAGCAGCATGGCCGGTGTTGAGGGAGCCCTCACGGGCGATTCGATCCGACATGCTTGCAAACGTTAGACGGTACAATCGAACAGTGATCGAGTGGACGGGATGTGTGAGAAGTCGAAGTCTACTTTCTAGATAGGCAATCGCCTCGTCATCGCAGACGATGTGGAATTCGAGCGGTCGACTAGTGTACATTATTGCGGACTGAACAAGGTGTTTCATTACGCGCGCTCGATGTCAATCCAAATCAGAGACTCTACCTTCATTAAAATTGCACCCTCCTTAGCCGAGACCTCCGAATGCATGAGAAGGGCAAAGACCACCGGTTCGACTGCATCCTCAGCCACCACGGGTGGCACGACGGGGGAAACAATCGGTGAAACTATTTTCTGAGAGGTCGATGGACGACTGGCGAGAAGGGAACTGTGGGTTTGGATATGTTTTGAAAGGAGAAGAGGTTTTGAAAACAAGAGCAAAATGGCTATGGCCGCAGCGAAAAGCACTGCCAGCCGACGGGGCCGCGTGCGCAAGGGAAGTCGGCCGTCATGTGCCAGTAAGAAAGATGTTATCGGGACGTCATCCGCGACGTCGATATGTGGACGAGTGGGGAGGCGAGGAGAGGACGCCATCTGGAAGGAAAATTTTGGATAGGTGAAGGATCGGTTGCCGTGCCAAGGGACATGACGCCGAGAGCATGAAAAATATAGTCTCGCAAAAAAAAGCCCAACAAGGAAACGAGAATGGAGCAAGTGGAGTACATTTCAAAGTCAAAACCGGCCCGCTAATTCCTCCGCGGGTGTGAGTGTGAGGCACGTCTGATTTTGTTACTCAGTTGTGTTGTCATGGCTTCGGCTCGCACGAATATGAATATTTTGACCATTTTGGCACCCTGATTCTGAACCGCGACATTGATAGACATTCTGACTATGACAACTATCAAAGAAGCAGTACTACTGTAGCACATAATGAGGACATCGTCCTAACTTATCTATGGTCCAACTCGATTGAATGCTTACACCCGATCCTTCTTCAGAAATTACATTACGCAATACCCGGCTAGGGCTTTTTGAAAAAATGTTTCTTATCGTGAAACGTAATATATTCGGCCCACTATGCCACAAAAGGAAGCTCAGGTAAGCGTATGACGATGTTACCACTATGTTACCTCGTTGGCTCGTGAAGTATAAGGGAAGCACAGTGATGAGTGATACATACAATCAAAGGATAGACTATAGCGATGTTAAGTATTGAAGCTTGAAGATGAGTAGGCAGTGAGCAGTACAACTCGCGCGGAGAAGCGTCCCTACGGGTAGCGAGGGTGGCGCCGAAACTAGAGGTGGTGGAAAGATATTGCCGAAAGGCCATGCCTCAAATGCGGGATGCGAGGTGGATGGCTGAAGTTTGACAACGTTGTGCAAGGTGAGAAAGGGCACGGAGTGACTCAGGGGAAAGGACAAGTGAGGGAAGGTTGTTGCTTGTTGGGTAGGAGGGGGTAAGAGTCCAATGTAGAAGCGAGAAGACGCGAATGGTCAGGGGGACTCGTCTCTAAAACAAGGAGCGGACGAGGCGCTCGAGGTGGGAAAGGAGAGAGGTAGGAAAGGATGAGGCACGAAGAACGTGCTGGGTCTCTCGCAGTAGCCGTAGCCGTCCTGCAGGTGCCAAAATGAAGGCAATTCTGCTCACGTGCTCGACCAAAATGGGTGTGGCTGACAAAGCCATTCTGAGCTGCCTTTTCTTTGGCCATTCAGCCAAGAGCTACCTTCGCCAAGCTCAAATACCCAAATTACGAATCTTATGTCCTCCAATGCCAACTTGAGTGGGTGACTTGCAGATGTCGACGGTCTTGCCTAAGAGGCTCTGCCCGAACAGGCTAAGACTCATTTACAAATGGATTTCGCCCGAAAGATTCACCCATTGATTAATCCGTGTCGATCACCACGAATTTATTGAAGTCGCCAGTACACGGTACGAAGGACGTGAAACGTACCTGGCAAACGGCATAGCCTTAGGTGGTGCACTCGAAATCTTCACTGGCTTGAAGAGCTTTGCAGACATTGTCCACGCGAAGGGGTCTTATCCGTGATGAATGTACATCTGTAGGGATAGCCGTCACCACGGGACGTGGGCAGGTATAGAAGAGAGGATCATACCAGGTGAGGGTATTACCAGTAACATGATCTCTCGGAGCTGTGACAGCTCGCGAACGGGACTTAGATGCTCGTTCTCTTGCTCGACATCCTGGGTATCAGACTCGCCCACGCGCTCTGTTTCTCGTGACCGCGGCCGCCATGCTCCCATTCACACATACGATCACGAACATTCCCGTTGTTTCTAACCGTTTGGCCGACACTCTTGTCGAAGGCGCTAGCCCGTGAATTTTCAGCATTACGCATTCGAGCTATGCGATCTCCTAGAGCGGAAGGCTTGCGAGGTAGACTAGTACGCGTGGAGACTTGCTTGCCTGGGGCGACCTTCTGTTGGATAATGGCATTCTCCTTGTCGTGGTCTATCGGGGATCGCGGCTCAATTGTAGATATGTTCTCTCTTGAACGGGGTGGTATGAGTTGTACAGAGATATTTGGGCGTTTCTTCGTTAAACCGAGGGGCCGGGCAAGGCAGGATCATTTATATCAATTGGTGAGACAAATTCTTCTTATCCTTATGCTTATCTGCTGAGGCTCAGGCTGTTAAGTCCTGGGTGCACGCCTCGAAGACCAGGACGCGACGCCATTGCGCGAGTCTGGTTTCTCTGTTACGGCTTGTGTCACTCGTCTCGTCGTTGCCGTTGTCACCCACATTACTCAGTGAGGGGCTGAAACATTGTCAGCGCCCGCTGAGGGCCGAAGCGTCTGTTGAGCACGGAGCGGTCTGTGTTCGTTGTACTTGCCCATTTAACGGCCAAGGCCACATCCCCACGTCGCCCTGTCGGTCCCCATTGTTGCCCATGGAAGGCCGAACTCTCGAGGTCCTGGAACCATTGCTGTTGTCGTTGCCCATTAAAAGGCCGAACCCGCTGTTGTCGCCGCCATATTGTAGTCGTGTGCCTGTCAAGGGGCTGCCCGAGTTGTGAAACGCCTTACCCGCTTGTCGAGTGCTCCTAGTTGTTAAATTGTCCTGGGAAAATCGAGTTTAAGGGGGATTGTCATGTACTAGATTTGCGGAGGTGAACTTGCCGTGCATTGCTCACGGGGAAGTGTCAAAATGGAGATCGAACTTGCCTAGCTCGTGCACACAGGAACTGAAAAAAATAATTTATGGACACTTTACTGTAAGGAGATACGTTAGAATAAATAGCTTGTATCATACCTCCGATATAACATCTCGTGCCTGCCCTCAGCAAATTTGTCTACAGAGAGGCCATTGTAAACCACGTTCACTGAGGGCCTTAACTTCAGTAAATAGAAATAAACCCAACTTAGACCATGGCCGATGTGGTTGATGTGGGGATGAAGCAGATATACTCGACTGCAGAAGTCAACGCCGTGGGGGAGATAGAAAGTGTTAACCAGGGTGGGTGTGGACATGCTCGACCGCAGTATCAATCTATGCAGAGAGCACTGCCGGTATCGAACTTGCTGGCGCGACTAATGGAGCCACGACCACGATGTCTGAGGCATTGGAACACAGTATATAAGACATGGCGTAGCGCGGGTCCGGAATGGTGGCCACATGGGAGTGAACAGACACCTGATAGGATTCGACAGAGTACGAGGGGACCCAACTGGTTGCCGAGAGGGGCTGTAACAGTTGGCAAACGCAGCGCATGCTTGAGGGGCTACCGCAAGGTGGATCGACCAAATGCGAGCATGACCGTGTCTTGGACTCCACAGAGCGACTCTGAGCGAGAGAGGACCCGATCATATGGCCACCGAGAGATGGTGTCACCGGGCACCTGGCCGTTGCGAAAAACGGCACACGAGGGCATGCTGGCCACATTGAATGGAATGGGCACTTGTTAGCATAAGAAAGCACCACCCTGAAAAGGGGGGTTCGAGTCGAAGACCTTTGAGGCCAACGAGTGAACAGCGCCGCATGTCGTCGTCCGCTCGAGACCAGAGAACTCGGTCGCTCTAGCAGCACCAAAGTCACCAGTGATACCCACGCACCTTCAATGTCTCTAGCGCCCCCCGAGCCGCTCGCTGAAATTGCAAATTGTCTGAAGTCGAGCGAGAGGCGCCATCTGCATATGTCCCTGACCATGATCATAAAAGGGAAGTGCTCGAGCTGCTGAGTCAGTGAACTTCTGGCTCGGCTAATGAACAGCTCCCGAGCCGAGGCAACACTTCTTTTGTCGGTGACGAGCCGCACGTTTATTGGAAATCAATTTGTAAACGGTTCGCGGTTCTTCTCCGACATGAAATATTTGTCGTGACATGGTTCAAGCTTTGAAGATGGGGTATTTGTTATTTGACTGTGCCCTTCGGAGAAAAATGCTGCAGACAATGAAGAGGAGGAAATTGTGTCCCGCAGACAAAGTGGTGCAACGCATGACAATGGCGAGGCTACTGGTAGGCGCTCATTCCGGAGGTCGCCGGGTCAACACATCAACCCGTCGATAACCCTGCAGCAGTGTCTGTGGGTCTCAGCCACTAGTACTGCGCCTCAGCCACGAAATGAAGTTCTAGAAATTCTGATGAAAATGGCCAGGCACAGGTTCCATTCACTGCAAGAGTTTTACAAAATCGAATACTGAGATACAATACTAGGCGTAGTCATATCTGGATGATCGCAGGCCCATATGATAAGGATTGAGCCTTTCGAGAGAGGAGGTCAACAATCCTAGTCGCCTTAACCGTCCCGCCGTTATCACCAAAGTACCTCTTTGTCACAAAGCTCCAGTGCAACGAACCGGGGAACCACTCCTGCATGCCCCTTACATATAGATTGACGTCCCTGTCGATACTGTCTCCCCACGAGGGGATTCGTTTCTGATTCTCGATGAACCTATCGATACATCGCTTGCACATATCGCCTATGCGATCCACGGCTTGCTGAAGGCTGAGCCCATCATGTACCATGAGAACGTTGACCAAGTTATGCGTCTCGTTGCGAGATTGTTCGACATTGTAAGAGAATATATCCTGAAGTGTTCTCGTATAAATACACGGAGCGTGGGAAGTGGAAAAGAGGTGGCGCTCACGTTGGACCATGATACGAGATCATTAGCGCTGTGATTGAGGGCCAACATGACGGGATGCTCGAGCACATATTCGGGAAGTTCCAGGTCAAGCGCGTACTCAATGAGGTCGAACGCGGGCTTGCACGCGGATGTTTCCCGCCGCTCCCAAATATAGGTCTCGAGATCAGGGATAGTTCCATCTGCACGGTAGGATGCTTGCTGGTGTACAGCTTGGAAATATGTTTCCATGCTCGACTTGAAACGTTGCCGGACTGCCGGGCGACAGTTGGGAAGGCAACGCGACGCAAAGCTAAAGCAAATGCGTCCGACACAATTAAAAATTGGTGCGAGAAAATGCATCATGATGACGTCACCTACTCTCGCGCAAGCTTTCCCGCATTGTTCTCCTGGACACCATCTGGTTGGCCGGGAAGTGGACGGAAGGAATCAGGCCATTCAAATGCATTCATGACTATGTTGGCAAGGCCCTCGGCGTCCCGGGCCAAGTAACCATCGGAGACGTCGTCCAAGTGGAAGAGAAAGTTTATGAAGTCGCACACGAGACGGAGACGACCTGATGGGCAGTCGTTGTAACAGTACGCTGTGAGTGCGCCGGCTTGCAGGCCGCGCATAGCGGTCACCTTCTTCTGGCTGAAGTGAGGAGAGCCGGAAAGTATCCAGTTGAGAGACTCGGCTGCGATGGCATCACCGTCATCGTGGAATGTGGGAGAGAAGGGACAGTATGAGTTGAGATCTGGGAGGATGATGAAGTTGGGTTCGAAGACAGTCGGAGTAGGAAATAGGGCATGGACAAAGTTGGGCGGCGAGTCGGCAGGAGTAGATAAAGATGACAAAGTCGGAGAGTTATTGGGCGAAGACATGCTGTACTAAATACGAGCGATCGAAGTACAACTTTGAAGCAAGTCAAATGAGTGCGGAATATCGCAAACTAGGGCTCTTGCCTTGCTGCTAAGTACAAGACATGAGTCGACCTTTTATCCTGTTCCATGGCAGGGTCCCCTGATTCGACTGGCATATGCGTGCGCACATAGAGAATGTACAAGTTCCCGGAAATTAAAAATTGATAATGATGGCTTCCTCTCAGAAAGTCACACGGTGATAGTCGGCGGACTCGGAGGTTTTGGATCTAGTGGAGTGGCTGTTGCGTTGCATAACGATCAATACTAGAAGCTTGAACAGAGTTTCATGGCTGACCTTTCTTTCACTCTCAAGTTTCCATAACTGTTTCATTCATTGCGCCACATTGCTAGCGATGTAAGGTAGGTGGTGGCATGTACCTTCCTGTATGAGGAGAAGGCGTCAAGACTATGACACAGAGGGAAGTAATACACGTTGAGGGTTCATCCAGATGTGGCCCTTTGTAGAACACCACACCGGCCGATGGTTTATGATCAGTAAACAGGTAGCAGGCCGCAGGAAAAAAGCTCTGCCGATTCGTACTGTGCATGGTAGAATGATGACTGTGCGCTCCTTTCGTTTACGGAGTAAAGGGAGGTTTGAAAACTTGATGCACTGATCAACGATTTACGTAAAAACCTTCAATCGAAAGGAGCAAGGATGATGACTAAATGCCGATCTTATGCAGGGCCAGGGCAAGAGCAGAAGATCAGAAGAAGGATCCTTGACTCGAAGAGTAGCCGGGCCTGCCTGCAAACTTGAAGTTAATCCGGTCGTATTCGACTATTTCTTAATAGTCGATCCGACCACATCCCAACCTGAGATGTGTCTGCGTTCCCAATAACAATTGAGGAGAACTTGAACGTGCCACTACAGTGTTTGGCAGCGAAAGACAGCTGTCTTCTCAATGTGCTACAAGACTTAGTCTGTAAAAGTGGCGTTCCGTGGAGACCGGGGTCCTTCGAGCTTAACTGACTGACAAAAAGCCCCGCTCCAGCTGCGCGTGAGTGATAAAAGGACCGAAGGGCGGCTCGTAGTTAATGATGACATTATGTTGATGATAGTGAATCAACGGGCCGACGGATCCGAGTCAAGGCCTGGACATAGGAAGCCGGGGATGACCATAAGGGGAAAGTCTCTTACGGTAGGATGTGGCGGAGACGGAGACATGGTACAGGTAGACTCCCTCTTAAGGCATACCGCCTTTTTGAAAGATATCTCCACTGTCTTGAATGAAAGTGCCCTCGGTATTTTGAGGGATAATTATTAAGGCCTATGGCTTTCGAGAGTGTGTTTAAATTTCTTAGCAGGTTATAATTTGCACCCGTGGCGACCCGAAGAACGGGTATGCCTTAAGAGGGAGTCTACTGTATGACAGGTTCCATGAATGTTCGACAGCCGCGTGACACCGAGCACCGAGCCAAGCAATGGCACGCATATGCAAGCCGGCGCAAAGTGGAATATCTATGACTGAGGGTAGGGTATATTCAGTCAGCTGCGCAGAGTAGGCGGTGAGCTGGGAATGCTGAGGCGTCGCTGCCTGTCGCGAGGTGTCTATACCATACCTGGGCCCTAGATACTGATTAGCGATGTCTAGAAAGGGTCCGTGAACATCTGGAGTCAAAAGGCTAAGATATCTCATAGCTCCGAGTCTTCTTATAGTACCTCCCCCTTGTAAGATAAGAAAATTGGAGTCAATTAGACATAGTAAAACAAAGAAAGGTTTGACTCAAATCACTCATCTCTAATCCCACAACCTCCAAAATCATAGCCTGCTTTCTAGATAGGCAATCGCCTCGTCATCGCAGACGACGTGTGTACATTATTGCGGACTGAACAACGTGTTTCATTACGCGCGCTCGATGTCAATCCAAGTCAGAGACTCTACCTTCAGTAAAATTGCACCCTCCTTAGCCGAGACCTCTGAATGCATGAGAAGGGCAAAGACCACCGGTTCGACTGCATTCTCCGTCGCCACGGGTAGCACGACGGGGCCAAGGCCACTTCCCCGCCGTCGTCCTGTCGATCCCCATTGTTGCCCATGGAAGGCCGAACTCTCGAGGTCCTGGAGCCATTGGCATTGTCATTGCCCATTGAAAGGCCGAACCCGCCGTTGTCGCCGCCATATTGTAGTCGTGTGCCTGTCGAGGGCTGCTCGAGTTGTTAAATGCCTTACCCGCTTTCGAGTGCCCCTAGTTGTTAAATTGTCCTGGGAAAATAGGGTTTGAGGGGGATTCTCATGTGCTAGATTTGTGGAGGTGAACTTGCCCTTCATCGCTCGCGGAGAAGTGTCAAAAACGGAAATCGAGCTCGCTTAGCTCGTGCACAGACACAGGAACTAAAGAAAATTATTTATGAGCACTTTACTGTAAGGAGATAGATTAGGATAAATAACTTGTATGATACCTCCAATGTAACATCTCGTGCCTGCCCTGAGCAAATTTGTCTACAGAGGCCATTTTAAACCGCGTTCGCTTAGGGGCTTAGCGCTTAACTTGAATAGAAATAAACCGCAACTTAGATCATCGCCAATGTGGTTCAGGTAGGGAAGGGGTGGATATGCTCGACTGCAGAAGTCAAGATCGTGGGGAAGATAGAAGGTGTCAACAAGGAACTACTAGGGGAACGATCAGCTCATAGGACGATGAGCAGAAAAAGCGGATCAAGAAACTCATGGCACGGGAAATTTCGACATTGTAATTGATGCTACACCACTCGGCCCCTCGGGGTGATTGTCTGCTTTATTCACGAGCCACTTACGCTGACGCTGGATCAAGATGCTCCGAGCCTTTTGATCAGTCTCTACCTCAGGCGTTCGTTTGGGCTCGGGCTCCTCGTATATAGCAGGCCGTAGCCAGCCCAGGCGATATCAAGCATCCCAGACATCAGGCATGACTTCGAAGATCTTGCGATTGATCTGCCAAGGCGTTGAGCCAAGAACATTGAGACCAGAATAGATGAGCTCGACGTTGTCACGTGACGACGCGTGCCTCAAATATCTTTTTTTCTCTTGCGAATCCCTGAAACGCATCACCTGGCCTGGGATGAGGTTTAAGTTTTAGCACTGACCTCAAGAGATCTACACACACTTATTATAGGTGTAACTGCCCTCATTGTAGTTTAACCATGGCTTTGGCTTGATGAGCATGGGCAAAAGCTGTGGGTGCATTGTGTCCCAGATATTGTCTTTGGTCATTCGTTCCGCCACGACCGGCTTCAGCTTGATGATGCCGAGTTCGTACTCACGATGGTACTCATAAGGGTGTGAGAATGCGGGCTGTTCTTCTTCGACAAGCTCACCTGTCCGCTTGTTAGTTCTAGTGGATCACTTTTGGGACATCCATCAAACTATCTACCAAAAAGCTGCCAATCCACACGCGTAGGACCCGAGTCCAATCATTCGTCCATTATTCAGCATCTTCCATATACTTTCGCGCGGTGACACGCCAGGCATAGAGGCCGTACTATGAAAAATGAGCGAAGAAGCTAAAGTCACTGGCGCACCGTGACGTCATGGGTGGCACGGTTTCTTGCACACTTGGGCTTTATACACGAGCTCGACGGCTTTGGCAACGCTGACCAGGCCGTGAGAAGTCTTCATGCCATCTGAGGACCCCCAGTACCCTGCAAGCGCATGATTTAAAGGATGGTAATAAAAGAAAGCCTCTCGGGTCTGAGCAGGGACAAATCCCCAGAGGGTGAGTGTATTTTTTTTTCGAGAGTGGGTCATCTGTGCGGAAAGACCGAGAGAGGTCTCGGGACTCAAACCAAGTGGATTGACCATCCATAACGGCAAATCCGGCTTCCTGAGACCGAGTCGCCCAGACTGAGCTCCTTGAAAAGTTTGGCCTGTCGTCGCATGCGCTCCATAGTGACATCGCACACAGAATCTAAAGAGCTTTTGTCGTGAGGCGAGGTCCTCTGAGAGGTACTGCTGCATGAGGGATACATGAACGAGGTACCTCCAAAGAGGTTGAAGGGGATCTTGTCTCTGTCATACCTGAGGGTGTGCCATCCCCATGCAAAACAGGCTCAAAACGCGTCAATGACGGAGCAGGCTATCGGAACCGTGAAAACCTAACGTGATAACAGTAACAGAGTGGAACTGGATATCCTCGAGCGCAGCATCTATCTCTGCTGAGAGCACTGCCGGCATCAAACTCGCTACCAGTAGCGTGACGAATGGAGCGCATGACCACGAAGCCCAAGACGTTAGAGCCCAGTGCGGAAGGCATAGTGTAGCGAGCCCGACATAGTGACTACATGGGAGTAAACAGACACTTGTTGGCCCAGAGAAGATCTCAAGTTGACAGTGCATGAGGGGACCCAACTGGCTGCCGAGAGAGGCTGCAACAGATAGTGAACGCGACATGTGCCTGAGAGGCTGCTGCAGGGAGGATCGACCAAGTGCGAGGATGGCCATGCCTTGTCGCCACGTGAAGACTCAACAGAGAGCGAGAGGGAACCCAACTGGCCCCAAGGAGATGGTGCCACCGAGAGCATTTGGCCACTACGAAAAACATTACACAAGAGCATGCAGGCCACAATGAAGGGAATAGACACTTGCTAGCTTAAGAAAGCACCACCATAAGAACGGTCTTCGAGTCAAAAAGTTCCTTTCGAGTTGAGGCCAACGCAAGTTACGCAAGTAAACAACAGGGCACATCGTCGCGGCGTCCGCCCAAGACAAAGAGAATTTCAGTCAGCCCAGCAGCGCCAGAGTCATCGGTGATATCGATATCCATGCACCTTGAAATTGTAAAATGTCTTCATTTTGAGGTCGAGCAAGAGGTCATCTCAGGCTGCTACAGGACAGCCCACTGCTCTGACCCATATAGGGAAAGAGCTGCTGAGTGTGAACTGTGGCTCGGCTAATGAACAGTGCCCGAGCCGAGCAGTGGCAACACAACCAGCTGCTCATGAGCTACTTTGTTGGTGACAAGCAGTACTCAGTTCATCGGCTCCGCGAGCAGTTCCCGGGCCAGCACTATGTGGAGGCACTCTGTGCGTTTATGGTAAGCCACAAACGAACCTGTAAATAAAGCCCGTGGTTCGGGTTCTTCGCCCTGCATGACATTTGTCGTGAAATGGTTCAAACTTTGAAGATGGGGTATTTGTTACCTAACTGTGCCATTGAAGTAGACAATGAGGAGGAGGAAATTTGTGTCCCGACTCCCGCGGACAAAATCATGCAAATCTTTTTGGTGACGGCGCGTGATGATGGCGAGGATAGTAGGCGCTCGTTCCGGAGGTTGCATTGGTCGCCGGCTCAACACACCAACGTGTCGATAAACCCTGCAGTGTCTGTGGCTCACAGCCACCGGTATGGTACTGGGCCTCAGCGCCTCAGCCACGAAAACGATGTTCTAGAAATTCTGATGAAAATGACCAAACACGAGTTCCATTTTACTGTAACGGGTTTACAAATTCAAATACTGAGATACAATACTAGGCGTACTAGTCATATCTAGATGATCGCAGGTCCATATGATAAGGATTGAGCCTTTCGGGACAGGAGGTCAACAATCCTAGTCGCCTTCACCGTCCCGCCATTATCACCAAAGTACCTCTTTGTCACGAAGCTCCAGTGCAACGAACCGGGGAACCACTCCTGCATGCTCCTCACATATAGATTGACGTCCCTGTCGATACTGTCTCCCCACGAGGGGATTCGTTTCTGATTCTCGATGAACCTATCGATACATTGCTTGCACATATCGCCAATGCGATCTACGGCTTGCTGAAGGCTGAGCCCATCATGTATCATGAGAACATTGACCAAGTTATGCGTCTCGTTGCGAGATTGTTCGACATTGTAAGAGAATATATCCTGAAGCATTCTTGTTTAAATACACAGAGCGTGGGAAGTGGAAAACAGGTGGCGCTCACGTTGGACCATGATACGAGATCATTAGCGCTGTGATTGAGAGCCAACATAACGGGATGCTCGAGCACATATTCGGGCAATTCCAGGTCAAGCGCGTACTCAATGAGGTCAAACGCGGACTTGCACCCGGACGTTTCCCGCCGCTCCCAAATATAGGTCTCGAGATCAGGGATAGTTCCATCTGCACGGTAAGATGCTTGCTGGTGTACAGCTTGGAAATATGTCTCCATGCTGGACTTGAAACGTTGTCGGACTGCCGGGCGACAGTCGGGAAGGCAACGCGACGCAAAGCTGAAGCAAATGCGCCCGACACAATTAAAAATCGGTGCGAGAGAATGCATCACGAGGACGGCACCTACTCTCGCGCAAGCTTTCCCGCATTGTTCTCCTGGACACCATCTGGTTGGCCAGGAAGTGGACGGAAGGAATCAGGCCATTCAAATGCATTCATGACTATGTTGGCAAGGCCCTCGGCGTCCCGGGCCAAGTAACCGTCGGAGACGTCGTCCAAGTGGAAGAGAAAGTTTAAGAAGTCGCATACGAGACGGAGGCGACCTGATGGGCAGTCGTTGTAACAGTACGCTGTGAGAGCGCCGGCTTGCAGGCCGTGCATAGCGGTGACCTTCTTCTGGCTGAAGTGAGGAGAGCCGGAAAGTATCCAGTTGAGAGACTCGGCTGCGATGGCATCACCGTCGTCGTGGAATGTGGGAGAGAAGGGACAGTATGAGTTGAGATCTGGGAGGATGATGAAGTTGGGTTCGAAGACAGTTGGAGTAGGTGATAGAGCATGGACAAAGTTGGGCGGCGAGTCGGCAGGAGTAGATAAAGGTGACAATGTCGGAGAGCTATTGGGCGAAGACATGCTGTCGTGAGTACGAGCGACCGAAGCACAACTTAGAAGCGATTCAAAGAGTGCGGAATATCGCAAACTAGGGCTCTTGCCTTGCTGCTAAGTACAAGACATGAGTCGACCTTTTATCCTGTTCCACGGCTGGGACCCCTGATCCGATTGGCATATGTCTGCGCACGTAGAGAATGTACAATATTGATGGCCTCCTCAGAAAGTCACATGGTGATAGTCAGCGGACTCGGAAATCCGTGGGGTATTTGGATCTAGCTGAGTGGCTGTTACGTGGCATAACGGTCAGGACTAGAGGCTTGAACCGGATTTCCCGGCTTACCTTTCTTTCACCCTCAAGTTTCCACACTGTTTCAACCATAGCGCCACATTGCTAGCGATGTAAGGTAGATGGTGGCATGTGCCCTCCTGTACGGTACGAGGAGAAGGTGTCATGTGATACTAGACTATGACACAGAGGGAAGGAATGCACGTTGGGGGTTCATCCAGATATGGCCCTTTGTAGATCACCGCGCCGGCAGATGGTTTATGGTCAGTAAACAAGTAGCAGATCGCAGAAAAAAAAAGCCCTGCCTCTTCGTACCGTAACCGTGCATGGTAGGACGGTGAGTGTACGCTCCTTACACTTACGGAGTGAAAGGAAATTTGAAACCCTGATGCATTGACCATCAATTCACGGAAAATCCTTCAATCGAAAGGATCAACGGTTGTGACTGAATGCCGATCTTCGGCTGTATGCAGGGCCAGGGCAAGAGCAGAAGATCAGAAGAAGGGTCCTTGACTTGGTGAGTGGCCGTGCCGGCCTGCAAAGTTCATCCGGTCGTATTTCGACTATCCCTTAGTCAATCCGAGATGTGTCTGCGTTCCCGATAACAATTGAGGAGAACATGCCACTTCCGTGACAGTGTTTTGCAGCGAAAGACAGTTAGATTGCCTGTCTTCTCAATGTGCTCCGAGAGTTGGTCCGTAAAAGTGGCGTTCCGTGGAGACCGGGGTCCTTCGAGCTTAGCTGACTGATAAAAAGGCCCGCTCCAGCTGAGCGTGAGTGATAAAAGGACCGAAAGGCTGCTCAAAGTTAGTGACGACATTGATGATAGTGAATCAACGAGCCGACGGATCAGGTTGTGTCTCGTCTCAGCAGCACAGTTAGTCCGGACATAGGAAGCTGGGGAAGACCATAAGGGGAAAGCCACTTATGCTCCACCCGCTCGGGAAAGCCGATGGATAAAAGAAAGCCGACGGTAGGAAGTGGCGGAGACGGAGACATGGTATGACAGGTTCCTGAATGTTCGAATGGCACGTGACACCGAACCAAGCAACCGAACGGCCTCCACGAGAAAACCGAGCCTTCAAAAAACGACTGGGTAAGAACAGAAATCAAGTGGACAGTTTGGAAAGCACGACGAGACGCAGAACACGTTGCTTTCAGGGTTTTCGGTGTGCTAAGAGTAGGCGGGCCAGCAAAGTAGAATGTTTATGATTGAGCGGTAGGGTATATTCAGTATCTTTCAGCTGCGCAGAGTAGGCGGTGACCTGGGAAGCTAAGGCGCCGCTGCCTGTCGCGAAGCTACGTTAAAGAGGATGTGTCTACCATACCTAGGTCCCAGATACTGATCGGCAACGTCCGGAAAGGGTCCATGAACATCTGGACTCGCCGGAAGGCGGCTAAGATGTCTCAGCTCTTCTCATACCTGGCCCCCCTTGCAAGATAAGAAATTTAGTGTCGATTAGACGTAGTGAAACAAAGAAAAGTTTCACTCAAATCACTCATCTCTGATCCCACAACCTCTAAAATCATAGCTACCTTACCACGCATAACAAAATCCGCGCTCTAGGCGACCTTGCGGACCATGTCTTCGTGTGTGTTACACTGCTGATGTGACTTGTACGGCCTACTGCTCGACGTTGCTCTATTCAGCGTAAGATCAACCATGCGGCATTGATGCCACAATTCTGACCGACTCCATTTTCCGCGCAGGAATATTCGTCCAGACGTGGTTTTACAAGTAATGGGGATACTGCCTTGCGTCAAACTGGGATGATGTGGACCATTTAAGCATGGACTCGAGGTTGGAGGGCCTAATATGCATGTCAGAGCCAGAAAACTTGAACATGATGGGAAATTCAGATCGCCGATGGATGTGATACTACCGAGGGGGGCATGTCAGACGGATAGACGCTATGTCAGGTATTAGATTAGCAAGGATAAAAATTCATACCCTTGCTGTGATTACTCTCGAAAATGCGTAAAAATACTCCTATATAAACATTCCGAAGTCTCAAAGGGTGGTCACCTGCCAGTGCCGGTGATGCAAAGACAATATGTATGCGCGAGATGGAAAGTGCGTTGACCGCAGTGCTGTATGTCAAGATCTGAGAATGGCCACATTCTGACAGTACGGCCTTGGGGGTAGGACACAAATCGTAGCAATGCCATTCCATAAAAGACTCACTTTCGGAACATGAAAACAAGTGCCCATCGGGAAATGAAAATAGAGGACGCTCTCTTCGTGATCGTCAATAAGCACCTTGTCGTGCACAAGGTCCCATACGACAACGTTGCTGTCACTCCCCGTGATGGCGAGAGGGTCGCTAGTATATGCTCAGAATGCTACTTCATAGATACCTTCCGTTGTGCGGAGGACGACTCTGGTAGTAAAATTACGTTGTTAGAGGCTGCAATCCTTTAACCATTTGAACAGGACCTGGCTGCCAGTCCCGAGTTATGTGTAGAGCCAATCATAACACACTGTGTTGTTGTTGGAACCGGGGGCGTCCTGCGATTGCAGAGCGGAGAGACGATGGGAGCTACGAGGAAGCGATGTTGCAAACGAATACAGGTGGGATGAAGAAACTTGTAATTTAGACGCTGATGGAGAGGGGCCTGTGCTTGGGCCGGCGAGCAAGAGAAGGGAAGCAGGAAGCTAGGTTGCGACTGCCACTCTGAATGGATAAAATTGTGTTGTGGGCTTGAAAGACGAAGACTAGATTGGGGATGCGAATCCCCAGAGACGCAGAACCATACCAATGAACGACAACTGCTCCCATCAGTTATCTAAGAATCTGAGATGGAAGATGCGAAGCCAGTGTCACTCAGTAGTACGGAGTACATTTCGCGGGTGATTTGCGTCTTTCTTCATCGTTTGTGTCATGTCGCAAGGGACGGAAGTGGAGGGATTGCACATAGGGTCTTGAGGGGACATTTTCCAATAAAGCTCACCCTAAAATGACGCATAACGACTTCCTGAGTGTGTACTCATAGGCAAGGGTGCGCCAGTGTCGACCGGCCGAGCCACAATGTAAGATAAGTCTTCGGTTGGAGATAGGGAAGATGTGTAACGCGACCTCTGTGGGGAGAAGCTGTTGAAAAGTGGCTCAGAGGGAATGGCGAACATCGACGACAACTGGCCGAACTTGTAGAAGAGGCTCGATCATTGTGCCCGATCCCAATGAGTCTTGACTGGCTTCATGCGCGTTTGGTAGACACACCCCAAATAAGCCTAGCCATTCCGCAAAACCTCCTTGCGGACCTCTAGTGGAGCTAATCTGAGTGTGAAGCAGAGTGGTTGGTTCCAAGCCTAGCTTAGATGGACAATATGTTGACCCTCAGGCTGTCCTACGGGTGACTACCCTGATGGTGGTTGGCGGTTCAATAACAGCTAGTGCTGTCATCATCCACGGGTTGCGTGATCGTGATAAGTCATTTCTTACAGTAGTTAACGCCCACACTTTGGGTGACAGCCCAGCTCAGGGAAGGTGATTCTTAACCCCGGGAGGCTTACCGGCGTGAACAAAGGGGGCAACAGTTCCAAGGATAAGCTGGCCCACTCCGAAATGCCACGAATCTGTACATCAGCGAAGGATCCTTTCCCGTAGTTCCTGCTAGTAGTAGTAAGCTAGTCGTGCAGATAAATCAACTTTCTGCCTTACTTCTAGAGGGATCCAATAACAAGCGCATGGCAGATATCTGGTAGGACATGCTTTGTTTTAGGGCACAAGGTAACGCAAGGAGAAATGCAGGGTCAGTCCGTTTAAAATGGGCAAAAATAAAGACAAAGGCGGTTAGTCCTCCATATCCAGTTGCATGGGAAAATGGGGTGCAGAGCACGTAAAATGTGAATAGGGGCGTCAAGCTTAAAAATATCTGAAACGAGAACCGTTCACAAGTCCATATCTCCAACAGACCCATGCTAGGCCGGTCATTCAACCATTCGACCAAAGCAAGGTGCCATGGTAGATCAATAAAGGTAACCTGCGTATCTGATTACTATATCACCAGACCCACTGGCAGCGCTCATCAGCTGAAGAGGTGAACGACGAACTTTGAGCTAATCACAGGACGAATTACAATTGACATCGCCATTCTCGCCCATAGACGCCAGAAGCCAACTGCCTAATATAATATCGTTCATTACCAGCCAGACGGTGTCATTGAAAGTGCCAAGGGAACGGTCAAAAAGCGGCACAACGAGGCCTGGCAGACGCTCAACAATACGTATTTTGCGACTGCGGACGTCAGGGTTATAGTGTTCCTAACTGTAGCACGGATATCAGTAAGGATAACTTCTTGAACCTTGACAGCACGGCGGTGATAAGCCAAACCTTGCTGCATCAAGTTTAGTCGCGCGCATGCCCGTGATCAGTCGAATCATCCCGGTGTACTTAGACGACAATCAGGAGTCAGGATGCGAAAAACGATGTTATTTTATGGAATGTTACCCACGCAATTTCCAACCGCAGCAATGATGCCATGATGCCAGAGCACGGCGAGCGTTGGCCGTTGGCCGACTGCCGAGCACAGGGGACATGACACTAAGCCATGACTCGGAGAACCTGAAAATGCGTGGAACGAACGGGCGGATCTGTCAGTGTCATACAGTAGTACACGCGACAACCCCGCCCTCACTTTGGACCGAAATCAAGATCAGACGCACATGCAAACGCCGCAAATACACTAGTACTGATGGTGTTCCACTACACCTACACCCTGAGCGGTCACGCGAGACAAGGAATTATCAGGAATTGGGTAATCCGATTTGGTCGTTACTGTAACTGTAGACCTCATTGTCTGGGTGTGGAAGCGGGCAGAGCCCAATGCGGATACGGGGTACATGAGGATGGGAAAAAGGGGCTACTTGGTCAAGATCAGGGGCTTGGGTCGCTTGGCCTTGGCCATTTGGTGTGGCCACAGGGTCAGTTCAGGCCACGTGGCGCGATACTGGCGCAACCTTCAAGGATACGTCGCGAACTTTTCCTTTTAAATTTCTTTGTGCTGGTGTGCCTAGTAATACCCACAGAATTACGAACCTGTGTGCCCTTGCATGCATAAGCATTTTAATCGCACAATCGCCAAATTCCCGCACGCTCGTATAAGTATCCGCTACCGGTCCCCTTTCATTGGACTTCGCCTCGATCATCCATCTAACACTAACACATTTTTGAGCTACCGAGGTGGACCTTATCTCAGGCACGAATCTCCAAGTCTCTTATGCGTGAGTTCTAGACGGGGGGGAGAGAAGGCCTAAGTAGGACGCCAAGGGCAATTCTTCTGGGAGGGCATACGGACGAATTTTCGAGAACAAGGCATCATTTCCATCTACGAATCAGTTTACAGAAAGACGACAGAGGTACACGAACACGTGAATTT
>QFEY01000399.1:24592-92924 GCA_003316435.1 Russula virescens
ACAAAGGGGGGGGGGGGGTGGCACTGCCAGCCTTCTAGGACTCAGCCAAGAAATCAAGAAATCTATTACTGAATAAAAAACATATAAAAACAGGATGTGACTCGGAGCACTGCAAAGGTCAGAGAACAAATGGGGAGCCAAAGGGTAAAACATTTGATGGTACATCGCGCAGTCGTCTGGGATCACACCAATTACGCGAAGCGCAGGTTCGATGTATCCGCGCTGGGTCTTGCTGGCCCAGTGGGATCTCTCGCCTGCGGGTGTTCCAACGCGAAACGTTGATCTGCGAAGACTGGGTCGAGAGTGACCTGGATATCCACCGGGGACTCGGCGTGCCCGCGGTTTAACCAGATCCACTTGAAGCCGTAATGATACAGGACGGCTGGGCCCCATCGCTTCGTCAGACCCACCTCGGGGTCGGACCAATCCGGCGACTCGTAGAAAACCGGGTCATGGATGCAGTTACTATCATTCGAATTGCGGAAGACAAATCACGTCAGCATTCGTACGGCGTAACGATGAAGTCGGATATCACGTACAAGTGGAGAAGCTTCAAGTTGGGAACGACGATGGTTCCCTGATGTGGACCCATGTGGTACAATGAATCCTTCTCCTCATCCGCAGAAATGCCGTCGGAGCCGAGAGTCGTGCCGTACATGTCCAACAGGCAACTGGTCACCTCCCAGTCGTATGACAATGGCCGGAATATCTCTGTGTGATTGCTAACGATCGCCCACCAATACGACTGATCTCCCAGAGCCACGTGGTGGTATCCATCCGGTCCCGGGGGTCCAAAGAGCGCCGTGAATGTAGGGGGTGCAAGTGCCGGCGGGTACAATCCACTATGATCATCACGATAAATGCTCGAGTCCATGAGCCGCACAGAACGGAGCCTATCGAGATGAAGCAGCATGATGCACGAGCAGATCTCCGACGCGTTGTACCATTCTTTGACATCCAGGTTTGGATGGTACGGGACAGAGATGGCGATATTTGGGCCCCAGTAGGAGAATTGATCCCACAAAAGCGCCGGGTCAGTCAGGAAGAACGCGTCTGTGTCTACATAGATGGCCTTCTCGACGCTGTCCGGCAATACCTCATGTAGGAACAGCTTCATGAGCCCGGCTAAATCGATCACTTGGTTAGAAATATAGACGTTAGGAGATAGAGGGGGCTTACGGATCCCAGATGCGTGACCGGTATTAAGCGAGCCTTCGCGGGCGATTCGATCCGTCATGCTCTGGAGCGTTGGACGGTACAATCGGACGGTGATTGGATGGACCGGATTTGTGAGAAGGCGGAGCCTACTGTCTAGATAGGCAATCGCCCCGTCATCGCAGACGATGTGAAATTCCAGGGGTCGGCTAGCGTACATTATTGCGGTCTAAAGTATGCAATGTGTTCGTTCAGTTACAGTACCTAGGTTCGATGCCAATCCGGGTCAGGGGTGTTACAGTACCTTTAGGAGAACTGCGCCTTCCCTCGCGGAGGCTTCTGAATACATGATAAGCGCAAAAACCACCGGTTCCGCTGTCTGTACTGCAGTGGAATAGTCCAGGGCGGTGCCATTTTTAAGAATGATCGATGGACGAGGGTTGAGTGAGGATTCCGAAATGAGAGGACGCTGTGATAACAAAACGAGTGTGGCAGCGGCCGCGGCAAGAAACAGGAACATCAAATGCCGAGGCCTTGCACGAAAGGGCAGGCGGCTGTCATACGTCAATGAGAAGGGCGGCTCCTGAACACCATCATTCATGCTGTCAAGCTGTAGTGGTTGTAAAGGAGTGGACAGGTGGAGAGAGGAGGACATCCTGAGTGGGAAAAACGAGGGGAGAACAAAGGGGCCCACTGGACGCAAAGGTTGAAGAGAAAAAAAGATAGAACCCGCCAGAGAGATGCGAACTGAAAAAAAAACGCACGAATACCATTCCCGCGCCTCAAGCGCCTCAACTGAGGAGGGCAAGATGCATTCTTCTGTAGCGATGCAAAATCTGGTGGCAACAACATATTAATTCGAACATTGTGTGGCGGGCCCTCGAGTTGATGACTGTATTGCAGGTGCCGACTAAGAAGGAAGGGTGAATCCACTGACCCTCTGACTGGCACAATCATTGATGCTTGCAACCCCTATATGAGGTGCTGATGATGCGTGTATAGTTGTGCGTTGTGCAACGCGTCGAGTCGACTCACGGTATCCGTCACTTACAACCCGACTTCTTTAGCATATAAGGGTAGGATTACGTCATGTTGCCACATCAAAAAATTAAGCGCTTCTAAAATGGAACTTGCTGGCTCATGTCCCGCTGTAAAAACCCGTATTGCATGAAGACTATCCAAAAGGATACAGTTTGTACCTGTGTCGTAGAGATAAATAGATTCATATGTGCTTTACCAGAATTACAGAGAAAGCTGTACCTCAAGCACGAGCATTGGGTGCCCATTATCACTGACCACCCGAAAATATGTTGATCCTTTCCCACAGTGGTCAACTTGGATCGCATTTGTGAAGTTGTAAAATACTAACCAGGTAGTCTCCTTGGGTCCTTAATTCGTAGTAAAAGAGCAAAAAGAGGAAAATGGTCCATCAGCTCGATGGCGACATTCAACAGGCTGCTGGTGGCGAGGACAGCTGACTTCATCTATAGTGGCGCGTGAACGGGGATAAGTCCATTTGTTGATTTAACGCCCATCCTGTACGCAAGCATTACATACCAGTGCGAAGACAATTCCGTAAGCCAGCAGTGTTGGGAGGCTGAACGTAAACAACGTGAACAATAGCGTTCCAAGGATGAGCTGGTCGACTTCGTAGTGCCACGAATCTGTACGCCGGTGCAGGATATTGAAGCGTTTCCCTATAAAGCCGGGTGAGTCGGCCATGCAAATGGATCAGTGTTTTGCCTAACCTCTAAACAGGTTAAACAACGAGCGCATAGCAAATGTTTGGTAGAACAGCGCCTTTTTCAACACGAGGTAACTCAAGGAGATATGCAAGGTTAGAGCGCTGAAAATGTCCAGAAACAATGATAAGGGAACGGTCAGTCCTCCATATCCAGAAAGGCCTAGTGCATATATAATCATGGGAAAATGGGGCGACAAGGAACGTAAAATGTCTATTTGGGGCGTTAAGCTTAATATTTAGGTGACGATAAGCAGTGGATCTACCCACAAGCCCAGATATCCAAAACACCCAAAAGTGAGTGTACAAGGAAGGAGCTTAATTCCGTATTGAGCTTAAGCCCCTCAGGCCAATCGTCCAACCATAACAGAGCATCATAAGTGAAGTCAATAAAGGCAACCTACGTATCTGATTATCACAAGGGCCGGCGCTCATCATAGTTGAAGGACGAACCTTGAGCCAATTATGCAGTGAATTGCCGATGACTTGGCTATTTTCGCAAATAAACGCCCCGAGAACACTGCCTAATATCACGTCGTTCATAACCAGCCAGACGGCGTTATTAAACCTGCAAAAAAAGCATTGGAACGGACATATGGCGGCGTTGTAGTAGACGCTCACCGGACGTATTCCGCGGATGTTTCCAGTTTTCCATAGACATATGATAACCTTGGGTATAGCACCAAACCTTGCACCATGTTGATTCGCACCCATAATTGGTCGACTACAGTACGGCGAGGATCAGGAGAGAGAGAAAACGAGGCTTATTACTCAACGGTACTCACGCAATTTCGAATGCACTCTCGCAAAAGCTATCCACACAGCGCAATGCCGGAATGAGCCGACTGCCAAGTCGAAAATGAAGTTTATGCCTGAGAACAAACGCGGAAATGCGCTACACAGGCGGGCGCATCTGTCATAGATGTGCCGTGCGACAACGTCCAGGAGCTTGAACCTGGCCAGCCATGACCCAGACAAATTGAGTAATGAGTGTAGTCGGTATGTTGCGTTCAGCTAAAAGGATAATCACGAGGGACATATACACATCAGCATCTGGCCGCCGAAGCTCACGTGCATCAAGAAGGGAGTCTTCTATACCTGTGTCAATGCCTTCTCATCCAGACCGACCGTTTCAAAGATCGGATGACTGTCTGGGATAGAGTCACCGTGATGTGGAGAGGCGGAGGTGGCTTGAGGGGTATGGAAGCGGGCGGATCCTAGCGAGGACCTGCGGTACATCACGAAGGCAGGACGGATGAGGCTGGGCCCGGTTCGAGATCAGAGCTCGGCGACTATGCGGGCGATATTGGTGGAGGTGGAATAGAGTACGTACGTGGACGAGGCTGGCCCTACCGCGGGGAGATATTGGATGAGGGGTGTTCGGCTCGAGGGAGTAAAGGAGCATTTTCCCAGGATCAATGGGGTGTCCGTCGATGACACCTCTGTGAATTGGGGATTTTCTCTTAGAAAGTCATTTAGAAGGGCTTCCGCACTTTCTGCGTGTGACGTTCAGATGGCGTGGGTGCGGCAGGGAGGCAGGGAGGAAGGCAAGACTGCTGTACTCACCGAGCGATCCAACCTGGAGTACGCCAGCGACGCATACCAGCTTGGAGTTCAATACCCAGCCGTAGCAGTAACCGTTTATCCCGACATCTTCTAAGGGCCAGAAGGTGGAACACTGTGGGGTCATGACATGGCCGCCGTTGCGAAGGGTCGTATAATTGGTCGTGCCACTTCAGAGGAAGGGGCAAGGGCTGTACACGCGGGTGGCGGGCCGGTGTTGAATGTCGAACCGCTGCAAAGAGAGCATTCGGTTCAGCAGGTTTTAGCCCATTAACCATCCTCTGCCCCGTCAATCGCATGCGAGACGTCCCCTCTCACTGATATATTTCCATCTAACCCACTAAATCTTCTTGCTCTTCGCTGTTGTACTCAATTCGTTCGCCGATTTTCCTTTGTGAGTATTCCAATTTGTACGCGTCGTCCAAGTAGTTCAACTGGTAGGTCTGAAAATGCGTAACAGGCATAAGCACCCTATCATTTCTGACGGCACAACATGAGTGGCCACTTTGAACTCGAGCCCAACCAAAAGCCAGATATGAAGAGAAAGATTGTCGTAGTTGGGGACGGTGAGTTCGCAACCAACCTCAACCCGTTCTCAAGCTCTGCGCGCCCGAAACCTAATCCCTAACGCATTGTCACAAGGCGGCTGTGGAAAGACGTGCCTGTTGATCGTGTACGCGCACAATCGATTTCCAGAAGTACGTCTTTAAAACTCCTTGTGCCTTTTTGATGCACGCGGTCGGCACCCGCTCATCTCGCCAAATTCCAATCCCCAGGCGTACATACCCACCGTGTTCGAGAACTACGTAACAAACCGACAGTTCGACGGCAAGATTGTCGAGATCGCGCTCTGGGACACGGCAGGGCAAGAAGAGTACGATCGGCTGCGACCGTTGAGCTACCCAGAAAGCCACGTCATCCTCATCGTATTCTCCGTCGACTTTCCTGTCAGTCTCGCCAACGTCCAGGACAAGGTGCGTCCCCCGCGTCCCCTCCCCTTTCATAAATCCCTCTCGCCTGATGCCAAATATGTTTGGGGCGCCCGTTTTTTCAACAAACAGTGGTACCCCGAGGTAGCGCACTTCTGCGAGGACACGCCGCTCATACTCGTAGCGACCAAGACGGACCTACGTCGGGACGACAATACACGGCGCATGCTTTCCGCACAGGGTCAAACACCCGTCACGTCGGAGCAGGGTGGGGAGGTCGCGCGCGAAATCGGCGCCAAGTACATCGAGTGCTCCGCGAAGACGGGCAGCGGGGTGCAGGAAGTGTTCGCGCTCGCACTGAGGGAGAGCATGAAGGGCAAATGGGGCAAAATTGCGCGACGGCGGAATCATTGTGTAGTGACTTGACAATCCTACGCTACCCTGATATACCTCCTTCTCTCTCCCCCTCTCTTCTTCCGCTACCCCTCTTCCTCGTTACTTATTCGCACGTCCACGGACAGTGCCTTGGGACCCAGGGTATTCTCCGCCGGGAACCGCCTGGGGCGTCCTCCGCAGCCTGGAGTGTACAGTACAGTGGTAGCGCCTCTGCTTACGGAAGCTTAGACCCACATTCATGGTATTCGCCTCATGTCCGGGGCTGGTCCTAAAACCTTACCAACCCTCTTTGTCGTGCTCCTCGCCGCATGTTCGACGGCGTATCCCAACAGTCCTAAACTAAGCGACCTCAAGGCAAAGTCGTGGAATGGAAGCGAAGTGGCGCCTGGAGCTGCTTCCCCGCTATGATCACTTCATTGCGTATGCACGCGCGCCTCTCTCTCTACTTGACTCATTCACAGGTTTTCCCTTCCTCTAATAACCCCATTTCAGCCTGGAGCGATCCCCGCTTACGCGTAACAGAGGAATAAGAATATCCAATACCGGTCCTAGAGTGGTTCCGAATTTGCGCCCTTCTCCCCCCGGTAAACAAAAAGTTAGAGTTTGTCCGACGTGTGTTGTATGGTTATACTTCTGTGCGTCTATACGTCTGTACGCCCCTCCGTCCTCCGTCCCTGCGCGCCTCACACACGCACAGACCGCCTTGTCCTCCGCTCATGTGATGATGAAAAACAAGAGAAACGCACCAAAGACACGCGTTTCACTTGCTTGCTCCACCGCCGACGCCGAGTGAAGCGACCACACATAACATAAACATACTGTATACGCCGTCACACCATTTAGGGTCTCTTACCCTCAGGAAGTTCGCCGTGCGCCCCGCCCGCGCCCGCGCGCTGTATTAATAGCTTGACAGCACAAGACGTAAGAAATAAAAGAAATAAAAGAAAGGTATTGAATTTCTGATGCCCCTCACGGCAGCGTCAATTTATTTTCTCGAGTAAAATAAAAAATCGTAAACAGAGGTTAGGAGACTTACATACGAGTTGTATCTGAGAGGACAGAGCAATCACGAGCCTCTCCCCTCGAAGCGGAGCTTAGGAGAATATCCGCGGCCTACCCGCGTGTTCTGATGGACGGATTGCACAGCCCGTCCTGAGGCGAGGCGCGTAAAACGTCACCAAGACTCCACTGAACCACCCTCCCGGAAACTTTTTACCGCTGCCGGGTTTGCCGTGCAGCAAATTACTGGGCACAAGATCGCGCATTTATACATGTCAGAGCGTAACCACCGGGTGACAGCCCTACGCGGGGTAACTTCGGGTTTTTTTTACCGGGAAACGCGTTGTAAGGGTCAAACTAATATCAAAGGTCTGGTGACCAACGGCCCAATGGGTCTGGGTCTCAATCTCACATTTCTTATTCTGGGTTCACACGGGCAACAAATTATGAACACTGAAGCTGCAAACCGAGGACAAAAACCAAGCAAATCCTGTAGCCAATAGCTGTGCGAAACGAGTAAAGAAGGGCATAAAAAGTGCAGACATCAAGTCCTTGAGAAATCGCAAAATACAAATACAATGGATATCTTACAAAGGCTTTCAAGGCCATGCCTACATGGTTCGACCTTCTATTCCCGCGATTGCCTCACGTCCGTCCGCGTGATCTTCCCTCCTGGCGTTTCCATTCACGCCAACCGTGACGTCAACACCTGAGTTACCAGCAGAGGGTGGCTTGGAGTAGGGGGGATGATGACCGTTGGGATACCCAGGATACTGAGCGTGAGGCTGCATAACAACTGGCATATCAGGGCGATGGTGCGGAACGAGATAGGGAGTGTACGGCACAGTGCCATAGGGAAGATACGGTGGATAATACTGGTGGGGAGGGGGAAGAGGGTAGCCTTGACCCTCATGCTCCTGTCCCGGATGAGTGGGCGGGGCTGGCTGCACCGGCACGTAATACGTGGGATGATGGTAAGGAGAAGCCTCTCCAGGTTTGTGCACTCCTGGCATGGGCGGGTACTGTCCGTAGATCAAAGGCGGGTAACCCATCGCGCCCATGAAAGGTGGAGCGGGGGGTGTGCCACCGGCCGTGGGCACCCCGGCGAGTGGCATACCTATGGCTGGCGGGGGTGCGGGGTCAGGCTGGGTGTCTGTGGTCGAAGTTGCGCGACCAGTTGAAAACAAGGGTAAGATTACACGTGTTGATAAGGAGAAGGACGCCTGAGAAAAGCTCACTCTTTCCATCGCGCTTCTTGTAAGGGCCCCTCTTGATTCCCTTTTTCCTTTCCTTTCGCTGGGAATCGACGCACTCTTCACCGATGCCGTACTTGACGCAGCGGAGGCAGGGGCGCGCGTCGTCGCACTTCTTGCACGCTTTCTGACAATTGGTACAGGCGTTTTTGACCTGACGACGCTTAGAACGAATCTGGGGCTGGGAGGCGCTAACCACACCGGGCGCGAAGGGGTACATATGCATGGGGAGGCCCGAGTAGGGAGCAGAATGGATGGTCATTTGAGTCTGGACGGCTTCCGGAGAGGGCTCCGGCGATTGATCGATTCGGTCATCGTCTGAATGGGCGCGGACAGAAGCCATGTCTGCGGGGGGAAAGAGGGGAGGGGACGGTGAGCGAGCGGATGAGCGGAGGATGTGGCGGTAGAGAAGAGGGGACGAATGGGCAGCGGGCTAAGGAAAGTTCGGCCCACGGAAGTGGCACGTGGCGACAGATGCCGTCTAAACTTCGACACGCACAGAGGACGCACAAGCGCCGGTGAGGGGAAAGTGGCGGAAAAGGTACGTATAAGAGCGGGAAATGCAAGGGGAAGGGAAGGGATACATTGAGAGGGATAAAAGAAAGAGAAACGGGGGTGATGATGAAGAGGAGGAAGAGAAAGAAGATGGTGGAGGGGACGTACAGAGAGAGGGAGTCGGTTCGCTGAGATTTGCGGGGATTGATTGAGAGAAAGGAGCGGAGAGGCGGAGAGGGCGAAAAACGCGGGGTTACAAGTCGGGCCTCTTTATCTCTCTCGTCTGCCCCTGCTAGGAAGATGAGCCAATCTGACGGTAAGGACCCTCACCTGGACACCTGAACCTTAATCTCCGCCTGAATACACATTTTTATTTTTTGATTCCGCGAGCAGCGCATTTCCTCATGATAGGGGCACACCCCCAACACACCCTGCACACGCCTGATCACCCATGGAGCTCCTTGTACAGCGGGCGGGGGCGCGCGGCGTTGCTCATAACTGTGTCGTAGTATTCATAATAAATCATTTATTTTCACTCGATAGTGAGTCCGAGGTAGCCAAACACGAGTCAACAAAGGGACACGAGGGCGCACTGCCCGAGTGCTTTCACAATCAACGTCGGACACGACTTGGCTGAAGCCCGTCCCATCGAGCTCGCCATAGTGCTCGCTCTATCCACCATCCCCATCCACCCCATCACCGTACCACCCCCTTTAGGTTCCTTCTATTTTCTTTGATTTTCCGTTCTTTTTTCCCTCTTTTTCCCTGTCGCTCTGCTGCTGGTCCTCGCCTTCCTTTCACCTTCACTAGCTTTCCCCCCCAATGTCCGTGCCTTCCCCCCATTCCCCCTTATTTCCCCATGACAAGAGTCCATCAAAGAGAAAGGACAGGCCTCCTGCTCTTGAGATTCTCGACCCATCCGCTCCATCTTCTCATTTCCCTGATCGTCAGCCCTCTCCCGATGACACAATGTCCCACGCTGAACAGGTGATGGTCCCACCCTATCCACCTCGTTTTACCCCACTCACGATGTCCCAGTTTCATGCCGATCAGTCCATCGATGACCTTCATGCCCATCTTCCCTCTCGCTCCACTTCCGCCACGTCGTCCCTTGATCCCTACTATTTTAGTGTCCATTCTCCCTCCGGATCACCCGCTCCCCCTCTCCCAGACACTTCTCAGTTGCGCAGGACTCCGGAAACGCGTCAAGTGACTCAAGATCCCGTTACCCCCCACCGGGATCCTTCCAAGATCGATAGGCGCATTCTCCATGGCTTAGGCGAGCTTGCCACTCCCCGTTGGACGCGATCGGTTGCACATCGTGACGATGATTTACATGGGTTAGATCAAGACGAACTCGAGCCACCTCTTCCAGAGGAACCGGAAGAGGTTGATTCGGATAGTCCTTGGACAATAGAAGCCGTTGACGGCGAAGATGATGATGAGGAACGGGACCAGGTACTGTTTTTTTTCTCTCTTTTCACGGTTCTCATCCCGTGTCTAATCCTTGTTTTACTAGCCTTCTGAATTCAAGCCGATCCCCCGGACAATTCGTCCTCGACCTTCTGTCGCCGAGGAAAGCGGTGGCGAAGAGATCCTCTATCCACGAACCCAGTTCCACAAACCTCTTACCTCGTCCCACTCCGTCGTTTATAGTCCTCCTTTGATCAATACTGCGCTTCCTGCTACCTCCACACCATCGACAAGCAGGGTAAAGAACCACCCGTCCGATGAGTTTGAACATGATTCCACGGGCTCGCTTATCATGAAACATCAGCGATCCCCTTCTAGCTCTATCCTCGACAATACCAAGGAGGAACGTGCTTCGTCACGGAAGCATCGCAGCCTTGGTGTGGGACTCCCTTCACGAGATAAGCCCCGAGAACGTCGGAAAGATAGTGTATCGACCAGTGGGAGCGCAGCAAGGGATCGTCACTCTCGACGCACCTCGGCAAGTTCTTCTTCTTCAAGTCACGGAGAACAGCTTCATTCGCGTCGTGTTCTCACGACTGACTTTTCTCACCTCCCTCCGTCCCCCTCAACAAATTCGATCCAGCAGTTCCTGCGCCATACAGGCAGTAATGGTGCCATCAGTGTCTCTACTCCTTTCAGTCCTCAGAAGGATACGCCAAATCTCCATACACCAAATGTGGCACACTCGTTGCTCAGAGGAACTCAGGAGGGGTGGTCCGATCTCGATGATCAAGCCACTGTTGAGGCGCTGCGCAAGCTCGATGGACTCTCGGGAAAAGCAGGCACCCGCGTGCGCTCCAGCATGGGTAGTCTTCGCCTCAGCACTAGCCGGCCGGGAACACCCGCCAAGTCAGCGCAACAATGGGAAGGTGTATGTTCAGATAGCGGAAAGACGAGTCGCAGGAATTCGTTGCTCGTTCGGGACAGTATGGCGTTGACTAAGGACAAGGACCAAACCCCAAGCGCTAGCCGTCAAGCTACTGGTTTGGTAGATGCTATCGATATCTCAGAACAGGCAGCAAGCGTATTCGGAAGCAGCGATGAGACACAGCTTAGCTCGCCCGCCCAGGAAAAGCCACCTGCGAAGAAAACCTCTGCAAATATGCGACTCAGCTACTCAACCAAACGCGGTTCGGCCTCATCAACCACCTATACCAGTACACCGACCACGAGCTCGAGGGACTCGGGATCTATGTCAACTGGTACAAGCCTTACGTCGATCTCGGCACAATCTGGGCGTCACTCTACCAGCAAAGCTAGGCGCAATAGCGTTGGCAGCGATGCTTCACAATCAGATGTTACCGCCTTGAAAGATCGCGCTGCGTCACTTGCGACATCGAATGAACAACCAGAGGTCGGGCAAGATGTGCCTCCGGTTCCCCCTTTACCAAAGGACCTATCTACTTATCGTTCACCTCCCCAATCTTCAGCAAGTTCCTCATTTCCCGTCGAAGGGGCTCACCTGGAAGAAGCGACGCAGGCAAATGATGGGGAACCCCAGCGGTCGGCCCCGACAGAGGTTTCTGCTGCCCCCAGTGTCTCAAAACCGTCCTCGCCGCCCTATGCTTCGCATAGCGACACTCAAGGATACACATCAGCTTCCTCAGCGCCGAAAACGCCGTCCAAGAAATGGAGCTTACTTGGCATGAAGTTAAGCACCAGCACGTCAGCGAGTACAGGGAAAGACAGTTCTAGCGGGAAGGCGTCTTCCAAGCGACATAGCCCACATCTAAGCGCGTTTACTCAGCTCAGCCGCCGCTCGATGTCTAAGGACCCTCCAGAACCATGGTCACCCGTCGAACACCCCGATGCAATGGCTTCCGCGGCATCCCTAGTCTCACAAACGTCTTTGTCTTCATCGCATGCTTTGTCAGTATCTGGCGCGGTGGCTGGCACACCAGATCGGCATTTGTCCAGCCGCCCTGGCACCGCATCGAGCTCCCATAAATCTAGTGCCCCTCAGCAGACGCCCCTCAGTCCTTCGAATTCTATTCGCCGGCGCGGATCGTCCAAACGCTTGACTCCATCTGCTATTCCTTTTTTCCGGCGCTCATCCTCTCACTCTGTTCAAGTTGGCGGTCTACGTTCATCTTCACCTCCCGCCTCGACGGGTCCATCCCACCTACAGCCTAGAGATCCGGTGTCTCCTGTAGATACAAGCTTGTCGACTCCTCCAGGTGCCCATAAGAAGACTTCCATCATTAGCTTGGGTTCGCTCTTGAAGGGATCAAGCTCCAAACGTAACTTACAGGCCGGTAAGGATGATCCAAGGAGTGACAAGGAGAGTCGGCGCGGGCGAGACACTGACGGTGGGAAATCTGACAAAGAAAAGACTAAAAAGGAGAAAGATCGCAGTGAGAGTCGGATCTCGGTGTTGATGGGGCGGAAACGTGGTCAGGTAAACATCACTGCAATCTGCAATCATTCGTAGCTTAATTTCGTCTGATCCCCTCTATCGCAGACTTTGTCCTCCACTGAGTCGAAGAAGCCCCAGCCAGTAAGTATGCCTCCCATGCAGATTTCCGCATTGCCTCAGGCAACTGCTCAACGCCTTGCGAATCTGAAGGCTACATCCACCTCAAATGGTTCCGCCACTGCTAGCCGCAGTGTCGCGGCATCATCGCGTGCTACCTCTCAAACGATTAGTTCCCTGCAGCGGCAGTCTGATACATCACTGCGCAGCAGGATGCTGCTCCCAACGATTGCTGGGTCTCCATCGGTCGGAACTGTTGGGAGTAACGCGCAAATGAATCGAGACATGAAGGAGCGGGACCCTCCGCCCTCATCCGGAGCGAATGGGTCCAGTGCCAATCCCAAAGAAACGCCTACCAAAATCCCCCGCATTCACAGCCGTACATCCACCGTTTCATCGCCGGCTCTGAAGGTGTCCACATCCTCGACAATGGCCAGCCGAAGAACCAGTCTGATTGTTTCGTCATCTGTGGCTGGGAACGATCCGTCTCCCACACCCGGCAACGCACCGGGAAATGGATCGTCAGGCTCTATAAACAATCCGGTGCCAATTATGGATGAGTTTGGTGTTTTAGAAAACGGCGAGGTGCCCAAGGGCACCCTCAGCACGGTTACACAACGACAATCTGTTCGCGGATCCCCCTCATCAAGCTCTACATCTCGAGTCCCCCGCCAAGTCATCAATTCGACCTCGTCATCCAATATTCCACGCAAGGGCAATCGAGAATCCATGTCTTTCGGTGGCCTTCGCAAGTCTTCCACTGGCTCCGTGGCCTCGCTTAATTCAGTTGCCCCCAGCGATGCTCCCTCGACGCAGACATCATCCCATCGGTTCTCTGCTCTTTCGCCATCTAAGGGTCTCAAGCTTCTCAGTCCAAAAGTCTCCCTCTCTCACTCACGCTCATCCAATTCGTCCAACACCCAACAAGTTGCCACGCCATCATCTAGCCGTCTATCGCTATCAACGCCATCCCCTGCCCCCAGTTCCGTTGATGAGGAACAGCTGCTAGGCGACGAGGAGATGCTTCAGTATATTAAGCGGCAACAGCAGAAAAAGTTGGCGCACGGAGCTACTCAGGAGGAATTGGACGCGATGCTACGTTTCCCGGAACCTTTGCCACCTACAATTCCACAGACTCCCCATGGTAAGTTCTATTTGTGTTCGTCCTGTTTCACTAGTCACTCACGACGTTCGAAGGTGTGCTTAAGAGCAGCACCCAGCTACACTATCTGTCCGAGTACGAGCGGCGAGAGATCCTTGATTACCCGTCGGTGTATTACATTGGAAGTGGGAGCGAGAAGAAGCTTGCCCACCCGGACAGACCGACGAACAACTACGGGTATGATGACGATCGTGGCGACTACCTCGTCATTGACCATGACCACCTTGGTTATCGCTACGAAGTCATGGGCAGTCTTGGAAAGGGTTCCTTTGGTCAGGTATTGAACTGCAGGGATCACGCTACAGGGGACTCCGTCGCGATAAAGATCATTCGGAACAAGAAGCGGTTCCATCATCAAGCCCTCGTAGAAATTAAGATTCTGGAGAACCTACGTCAATGGGTAAGCAATCTCCCTATCGTCCTAATCGGTTCTGCCATGCCTACTTTATAACTCAGGATCCCGAGGAGAAACACCATGTCATCAAGATGACGGAGCACTTCTATTTCCGTAATCACCTCTGCATTGCTATGGAATTGCTGAGCATCAATCTATATGAGCTCATCAAAGCGAATGGCTTCGTCGGGTTTACGACAGCTCTTATCCGCCGTTTCACGAGTCAAATGCTTATGTCGCTCACTCTAATGCGCCATCACCGCATTGTACATTGTGACCTGAAACCCGAGGTGACTATTTAGTTACTTGTCTCGAGTGGTTGCTGACGTTGCATAGAATGTGCTACTACGTCACCCGACCAAAAGTGCCATCAAAGTCATCGATTTCGGTAGCAGTTGCTTCGAGCATGAAAAAAGTGAGGCCACAGAACCATCTATGGCTTTTGTTTGCGTCTTACTAAGCCAATTATAGTTTACACGTACATCCAAAGTCGGTTTTACCGGTCGCCAGAGGTCATCCTGGGCATGAACTACCACATGGCCATCGACATGTGGAGCCTAGGCTGCATCCTGGCAGAGCTTAAAACCGGGTTCCCCATCTTCCCCGGAGAAAGCGAGCAGGAACAATTATCTTGCATAATGGAAGTTCTGGGCCTCCCAGAAAAGGACTTCGTCAACCGGAGTTCCCGCAAGCGACTCTTCTTTGGTGCGTGTAGCGTCCTAGCTAGGATTTTTCTTTCTAATTTCAGATCAGATTCTACTGGTGCTCCCCGGCCTGTGGTCAACTCGAAAGGACGCAGGAGAAGACCAGGAACGAAGACCCTTGCCCAGGTTCTCCGCTGCGATGATGAACTTTTCATTGACTTCGTCTCCAAGTGTCTTATGTGGGACCCCGAGCGTCGCATCAAGCCCCAAAACGCGATGCGGCATCCCTTCATCACCGCGGGAAAACGCTCTAAAGGCTCGACACCCTCTTCTGCGACGGCCAAGGCTCTCTTGTCCACGGCATCCAGCCTAACAAGCAGGTCCAAGCCGACAGAGACGCCAAAAAAGTCTCAAATTAGCGCACCCACCCCTCTCACCGCTCGCATATCACGAACTACCAACGCTCAACCGTCCACTCCTGGCGGGACATCCACCTCTATGCACACTCTCGGATCTGCACGCTCTTATCGTACATCACAATCTCAGGCTATCTCCTCATACCATGCCAGCAGAACCATCAGCGGATTTGCTGTACGTTTATGTGATCCAACGTTATCATCAGACATAGGCTGATCACCCTACCTGTAGTCAACTTCCACGACGAAGTGAACTTGACGTTCATGAACACTTCCTCCTATATATCACCTCACACCATGCACCACGACCCTCCGCCCACACAGTAGATAGTTATAACTTTGCAAAACGTCTAAGCTGGCCTTTTTCTTTTTCAATTTCTTAATACCCTTGGCCTGCTGTATATTACCCCCCCATTGCTCCGACTGTTTTGTTGTTTTTTTTTCTGGGCACCCTGCACGCCATCCGTACAATTCCCGTCTCACGAACACGCAATACAATATTCACATCATTATCGGAGTATGATAGGCTGATATGCTGCACTCTGGCTTGAATTTGAATCCTGGCATCCTTGAGCCTGATCAGCGAATGATTGCGTCGCTGAACATTTACGATTATGGGCTTTATTGTGGGTCCAATATACCGCCTATGAGAGAATACAGATTAAATCTCAACGTCATCGGCATCGTTCAAACATCTTAGATTCAGAAGCACATCGCAACCTGTGAGAGGCAATCAGTGATGTGGTCGTTGTGATGTATTTAACATACCCCAACCATCGAGATTGAACAGGTTAAGCGAGCCCCCGAAGTATCTGAATGAAGGGTCAGCATAGTAGCTAGCACCTAATTCGCGATGTAAGACGAAATACTCACTGGGCATACAACCGACTCATGGGCAGCCCAAACCCCAGCCCAGCGATCGTGCCCAAGCCCGTCTCCACCCCCTTGCCCGTAATCTCTCCAAAAAGGCCGACACCACCCCTGGAAGCAGCAGCGCCCATACCAGATCCGACCGCTGCAGCCCCACCGATATACTGCGCGGCGTATGGTCCGCCTCCTGCTCCTGCGTCGTCGTCTTCGTGGCTGAATGTTGCTGCTGAGCCACCACCGTACCCGCGTCCACGTCCGTGTCCGCGTCTGTGGCTGTGGCTGTGGTTGGAGGAAGGAGGGCTGGCAGCACGACGGCCGGCGGTGGTGAATGCGTAGGAGAATATGCGTGACATGTTGGCGGGCGAGACGCCCCCGCCTTCGTCGCGGATTCGCAGAGAGAGCGTTGCGGGCTTGACGAGGTTTGGGAGGCGCGGTGGGGGCACGATCGTGATGCGCACGGGTGGGAGCGGGTGTTGAGATGTCGATCCGGACTGAGGTGTAGTCGCGTCGGAGTTGCCGTTGTGGTTGTGTTGTTTGTGGTGGTGATGGTGCTCGACGGTCGCACGGAAAGAGTTCTTGAAGATCTCGGTCAGGATGTATTCCATGTGGACCGGAACATAGCTGTTCAAGAAAAACAAAATTAATTAGGTTCCATGCGAAAGTGAGACGTAGGGACAGCGGATTGAAATTAAAAAAAGACATAAGGGAGAAGGGGGGAAAGCAACGCACGCGAAAGTCGCGTCTGTCGCGCCGTCGATGACGATGGGAGGGGCCGCGCCGAGCGTCGCCTCGCAGAGCTCGCTCACGAACGAGGCGCACATCCGAATCATCTCGACAGGCGACAACGCCATGTCGACGATGCCCACATCGGTCGCATTCGCCTGCTCGGGGTTCTGCAGCGCGCGGGACAGCACGATGTGCTGCTCTGCGATGAGTCGGACGGCGATGCGGTTGCGGATGGCGGCGTCCAGGAAACTGCTGATCTGTTCCGAGGACATGTATTTGACGCATTCCTGAAATCTGCCAACGACCACCAACAAAGTCATATACCGTATAACATGACGCGAGCATGCGTGTTTGTGTGCGTGAGAGAGAGAGGGATAGAGACAGATATAAGGCTCACGCACCCTTTCGCCATCGTTGGGATATCGTTCGCGTGGTCACGGACGAGACTCTCCAGCTGCGCGGCAAACACTGCGTTTTCCTCCAAAGTCTTCACCTGCGGGTACGTCGCGCTCCACAAGAAGCTTTTCCTGAACCCATCGAGGATACGGGCGATGTACGGGTTCGTGCCGACTATGAACGGTAAGGCTTCGAGGGAACGTATTCGAGTCGCCAACCGCCGCGGAATTTCGGCTTGCGCGTATGACACGGAGGTCAGCACGGATTCGGTAGTTAGAGGGCGACCTGTGGCGAGAAGGGTACCGAGCGTGAGAGGGCGAGGTGGGTGTTGAGCAAATGTCGCCAAGAGGTGGGCTACTTCGGGTGGTGCAGGTTCCGGGGTGCGGCTGTAACGCGAGGAGTACCGACGACCTACGCGACGCACAGAAACACTTCTTGAGACGGATAGTCGCGAAGTTCGGACGTGTTGGAGCATTTCACTGTCGAGTGCGATGTGCAACTAAAACACGGTTAAACCATGCCATGCGAAAAGACCATCGCCCATCAGTTGGTCCACCGGGCGGAACTCAAAGGAGCATTATGATCAGGCGACCAAACACAGCAACAGATGTAACCAGATGTACTATATTACTGTAGTGAAAAAAACTATTAAGACAGTAAGCCTAGTTATACACTTGGTAAAGAGGTCTGTGACAGCCGACATCAAACATTAATTCTTGAGAACAGGAGAACCACTTACGTGCTAGAGAACTTTGTGCCTTGCCTAACAACCTTCTCGACGGCATCAAGGAAGTCACGTTCAGTGGCGACCTTGCGCCGCGCGCGTATGGCAAACATGCCTGCCTGAATACGATGCGGTGAGACAACGCCAAGCTCTCCGACGTTACTCTACACACCTCAGTGGCCACCGACCGCAACTCAGCGCCAGTCGTACTTGGACATAAGCGGGCGATGAGATCGAACCGAATGTCCCTCTCTACACTCATACTCCGTGCATGAATACGAAGGATGTGTGCTCGCCCTTCGTTATCCGGCAACGCAAATTCTATCCGCCGGTCAAGCCGACCTGGTCGCATTAAGGCAGGATCAAGGGTATCAGGTCTACACAGAAGTCAGCCGAGAAAAAATACCCATGGAGATGTGCTCACCTGTTGGTGGCCATTAACACCTTGATGTTACCCCGTGGGTCGAATCCATCCAACTGATTGATGAGTTCTAACATAGTCCGTTGTACTTCATTGTCACCACCTGCGCCGTCATCGAATCGGGCACCACCAATGGCATCAACCTCATCGAAGAAAATAATGCACGCCTTCTTGCTTCGTGCCATCTCAAATAGTTCACGGATCATGCGCGCACCCTCGCCAACATACTTCTGGACGAGCTCAGAACCAATCACGCGAATGAAGGTTGCATCTGTCCGGTTGGCAACCGCACGGGCACAAAGCGTCTTTCCCGTCCCTGGTGGCCCGAATAGCAAGACGCCTTTTGGCGGGTCGATACCAAGGCTAACAAAACGCTCAGGCTGGTAGGAAGTTAGACACACGTCATGACCACAAACAAAATAGACAATACCGAGAGTAAGGGCAGTTCTACAACTTCCCGAAGCTTCTCAATCTGCTCTTTGCACCCGCCGATATCAGAGTAGGTCACGTCTGGCTTCTCCTCGACCTGCATCATGGTTACCGAGGCATCGATCTTTGGAGGGAGGGGAATCTGGATTTGATACTTATTGCGATCAACACTGTAGGGACAAATGGCTAGCTTGAAAGAGCTCTACCCTAAATGAGCGGACCACTCACCCAACTCGCATGCCCTCCTCAATATCTGTTGGTGCAACACGATCGCCTAAGGAAACGACAAACTTGGCAATTTGCTTTATGTTGATGAGGTACTTGTCTTGCTCATCGGCGCCTTTCTGTCCCTGCAGTGCACCCATCGAGTTAACCGCGCGGGCAGCTTCTGCAGCCGCCTCGTCCATCTTAATAATCTTTGTGCACCGTGCGACTTGAAGAGGATGCTCATCATTCATACGTTGCCTGTCTGCAGGTAGGTCCCACAAGTTGGGGGATGCTAAGCCGGTGTCTGATTCCTTGATTCCTATACACCATTGATTAACCATTGTTGCGAGTTTCAGAGACAACGTACCAAGTTTTTCGTTTATTCGCTTTTGCACATCCTTGATGTCTGCTTCCGTCTTTTTCAGCTGTGTAGCATAGGGACCTTGACCCTGGCGGACCAGTCAAAACGAAGTCTACATGGTGGGTACAAAGTCGCACGTACATACGTCTTGAGAATTTGGATATCACTCTCATCCAGAGCTGCGGATGTGTATGAGGAGCGTGACTAGATATGTAAGAGGTATATACGAACGAATAATCTTCTCGTCTTTCTCGTCGATTCTCTTAGTGTCTTCGAACACAGTTAGAAACGAAAGTGGAGTAAGATAAAACTCGCGTACATTTCTCCCAATCACTATCCAAGGACATTAAGAGAGTTGAACAGACAGCGAAAGATAGGACCACTCACGCTTTCGGAGGCATCGTAGGTATGCGTATGTGTGTGCGATTGAAGGTGTGTCTCCCGTCAAGTCGCGAGCGAGCGACGCGTCACCTCAATTTGCTCACGTGACATTCCCGATTTGGTTTCATCTGAAAAGTGCCTTGATTGCTGATTGCTCGACCTCCCCATCTCTCTCGCCAAGAGCCATGGCCGGCGCCCTCCCAAACGCGAAGAAAAACTTACAGAAAATCCAGGATGAGGACCGCGAGTCAAGATTCGGGCAAGTTTTTGGCGTGTCAGGCCCCGTCGTCGTTGCAGAAAATATGACTGGCTGCGCGATGTACGAACTCGTGCGCGTCGGCCATGATGAACTCGTTGGGGGTGCGTAGATATGACACTCTGTGGTATATTCATCTTACATGTGATATTTTCTCTAGAGGTTATCCGTATTGACGCGGATAAGGCGACCATTCAGGTGTACGAGGAAACATCTGGCGTAACTGTTGGGGATCCCGTGCTACGAACAGGGAAGCCGTTGAGTGTAGAGCTTGGTCCAGGTATGTGCGCCTTGATCTTATTATCCTTTCTCCTAACTGAAGTTACCCGAGGTCTGATGGGAAACATCGTTGACGGTATTCAACGACCACTGCGCGTATGTCTCTTTCGCATCTTGCAAAATATGTGAGACCGAGACCCCACAGTCTATCCAAGAACTTTCAAAGTCTATCTATATTCCGAGAGGCATCAATACGGAAGCCTTGGACCGCACCATCAAGTGGGATTTTACACCAACGGATATTAAGGTATCTGGTTTCCACCCAGCTTACCCGACTTGCCCTCCACTTATGAGCTTCGACTACAGCTCGGAGATCATGTCTCTGGAGGTGACATATTCGGCAGGGTCTATGAGAACTCACTCGTTGATGCACACAAGATCACGCTAAATCCCAGAGCAATGGGGACTGTCACGCATATAGCGGAAAAGGGCAGTTACGCAGTTGACGTACGGGGCGCATTCTATCTCTTGGCAGAAAACTTATTGAAAAGGATGCCCCCAGGACGTCGTTCTCGAAACAGAATTCGATGGGAAGACCACGAAACACACCCTCATGCAACTGTGGCCTGTTCGTGCTCCCCGTCCGGTGGCGGAGAAGCACACGGCAGATTACCCACTTCTGACAGGTCAGCGCATTCTGGATGCCCTGTTCCCCTGTGTGCAAGGAGGAACTACAGCTATTCCTGGCGCGTTTGGATGCGGAAAGACCGTGATCTCACAGGCATTGTCGAAATACTCAAATAGCGATATTATTATTTACGTCGGATGCGGTGAACGCGGAAACGAGATGGCGGAAGTGCTGATGGAGGTGCGTTCCTCTCGCGGTAGATTCAGCTTTCGTTGACTGTGACATCAGTTCCCTCAACTCACGATGGACATTGGTGAACGGCAAGAACCAATTATGAAGCGCACGACGCTAGTGGCCAATACATCCAACATGCCAGTTGCTGCTCGTGAAGCCTCTATCTATACTGGTATCACGCTTGCCGAATATTTCCGTGACCAAGGTAGCAATGTTTCCATGATGGCCGACTCAACTTCACGTTGGGCTGAGGCCCTCCGTGAAATCTCCGGTCGTCTGGCAGAGATGCCTGCGGATTCTGGCTACCCTGCATATCTCGGCACCAAACTCGCGAGCTTCTACGAACGCGCTGGCAAGGTTACTGCTCTTGGAAACCCTGTTCGGCAAGGAACGGTGTCTATTGTCGGGGCGTACGTATTGTGTACGCTACCCCATGACCGCAACTTACAATATCGTGATTAGTGTGTCGCCGCCTGGTGGTGACTTCTCAGACCCTGTGACCTCCGCTACTCTTGGTATCGTGCAAGTATTCTGGGGTCTCGACAAGAAGCTGGCCCAAAGAAAGCATTTCCCTTCTGTTAACTGGAATCTCTCGTACTCCAAGTATACCAAAGTTCTCGAACCATACTACGACTCTACGGAACCAGGTTTTGTCGAACTGCGTACACGGACCAAGGAGATTCTTCAGAAGGAAGAAGACCTCGCCGAGATCGTTCAACTTGTAGGCAAAAGTGCCCTTGGAGAGAACGACAAGATAACGCTTGAGGTCGCACGCATGCTCAAGGACGACTTTCTGCAGCAGAATGGCATGAGCGAGTACGACCGATATTGCCCATTCTACAAGACGAGCGGGATGCTGCGGAACTTTGTGGACTTCCACGACTTGGCGATCAAGGCAGTACAGTCAAGTGGCGTCACGTTCGCAAGGATTAAAGAATCGGCGAGTGATATCATGTTCAAACTCTCGCAAATGAAATTCGAGGTACGTATACCGTGACATCTTTGGCTTTCTAGATCCTTACCTAGCTTTGTAGTCGCCGTCGCAGGGGAAAGAATCAGTGAAGGGTAAATTGGACAGCTTACACCACGAGATCATCGAGAAGTTCAGGGTAATTGGTGAATAAGTGGATGTAGTAGTACCGGAATCGAACATGTAATAAATCGTCTAAGCTACTCCTTGCTTGCTTGGTCGTCAGTGTGACGACGTGACGCACGTGACAACTACACTCGTCATGCCGTACTGTACACTCACCACAATATCCCCACGTCCATCTCGCTGTGTCTACAGGTCGGTCGATAACATTTATCAAAGATGTCTGAAAGAAAAGGTGTGTTCTCACCCTTCTTTCTGACCTACTGCCCCTCACTGATGATGACATTCAGTATTAAACAAGTACTTCCCCCCGGACTTCGATCCGGCCTTGATTCCGAGACGGAAAGGTCCCAAAAACTCGCAACAGGTAGTCCGTCTCATGGCACCATTCTCGATGTATGTGCTCTGTTCCCATTACCTTGCCATGTGTGCTTATCGTGGTCTATTAGGCGATGCAATACCTGCGGGGAGTATATATATAAAGGCAAAAAGTTCAACGCGAGGAAGGAAACCGTCGAAGGAGAGGATTATTATGGGATCAAGATTTTCCGCTTCTACATTAAATGGTACGTGATACCATGATCTGATTTGCGAGGCGTACTCACATTAACGGGTAGTACATTGTGCTCCGCGGAAATCACATTCAAGACGGACCCAAAGAACACAGATTATGCCGCGGAACATGGTGCCTCCCGCAATTTCGAACCATGGCGTGAAGAGCAAGCCGTAGAGGAGGAAGATCGGCTCGCGAAGCTCGAGGAGGAGGAAAACAATCCCATGAAGGCGCTCGAGAATCGTACAATCGACTCGAAGCGTGAAATGGACGTTCTCGACGCGTTGCATGACATCCGCGCACGGAATGCGAGGAATGAACGCGTGGGACAGTCGGAGGATCTCATCACGCGTATCGGCCGCGAGGCTATCGTGAGCCCCGAGGACGAGCAGAGGCAGAGGGAAGAAGAGGAGGACGAGAGGCTCGTGCGGGAGGTCTTCTCGAAGGTCTCGATGCCAGGAGCGGGACCATCACACAAAACTGAGGAAGACGGCGAGGCAACGTCGACGGTTGTGACGGTCAAGCGGAAGGCGGATGAGGTCGAACCGGATGTCAAAAGCCTCTTACCGGAGAACACGCGGGCGATGGTGAATGCGATGTCGGCATCGGTACAACCAGCAAAGAAGAAGAAAGTGGAACCTTCAAAGTCGCTTGGGATCAAGCTTGTGAAGAAGAAAGACAAAGGTGTTGTCGCTAGCTGACCATCCTGTAGCTGCGTTCGTGTTCTTGTCCTAGCCCTTACGTGTATGATAGAATATTTATGGGACGATCTCAGGTGTAAGTTGATAGCCTGTTAGCCGCGCGAGCAGTGACTCAGTCAAGTGTAGAATGTCATACGACTGGGAGCAAGAGACAAAGGTACTGTCCACACGTAAACGTCAGATTCAAATTCGCTGAGTTACAGTTCCATAGCGTCGAGACTGGACAAGGCACCGAGCCGGATGGGCTCGATGCAGAACGAGGCGTCACCGGCGTTGTTTGATGCCAGGTTCGCCTTCTCAGCTCATACATATTTCTTGCATCGCAACCGGGAAAGCAAGGTACTACTGTGTGTGATGCAATAAATAGTGGAGCCATGCGTTACAGAGTCGTATTCGCGCCAGGAACTGCCCATACGGCCATTCACTTGCAGTTCAGCCAGCTCTCGCAAGAATGGTAAAATGTTGCCTCCCACCCATGTCGCGGCACTTCGAATAACACAAAGAGGACCCGCCAATTCCCGTGAGACGTCGAGTAGCATATATGGGTATTGAGAAGGGAATATTGGTAACGTCTGTAGGACAAACCAAAGTTATGAACTATGATACAAGTTGATACCAGGTAAATATTATATCGTGGTGTGCGGTGGGATGCCACTGGGGATGCGAGGCGCCCCGAGGCTGCTTATCAACATGTATTGCAGTCTAGACTAGACGGATGGGGGTCAACGAACGAGGAATGTCCGATGCCATGACTATTATTGGTTGACTACTTTGACTCGGAGCTGTTGAAGGACGCATGACCTTCTACACAGATTGGGACATATCCAATCCAATTAGGAAGTATGCCTTATGCATTCTTATGCATTGTGATCCCATAGTCACACATTATTCCTTATACTTACTTATGGTAGTATGCACATCACATCACGGTCTCCTCATGTATATAAGGACCTCAGATTCTCGCTGTAAATGTAGAAAGTTCTCCTCTATCTTTGTAGCACTAGTAGTAGTCACTAAGTCTAAGCTGGTAAGCCTGCTCTGCGCATTTATTGCTGCAACAGGTTATGGGCCCTGGAGCCCTGCAGCACCCTCTAACTCCTCTGGAGTTTGTGCTCCTCACAGAGCTGCAGAAGAGGCCCTGCATTCCAGTTGCACTAGGGAGAAACTATGCTTGCATTTGGTGCGATGCTATAGCCTAGATGCATCTCCTGAATTAGGAGACCCTTTGCAGGGGAGAAATCCTTCTAGCTAAAAAGGGACTGGAACATCTGGACGGGTGGAATTCCCTTTCCCAGATGGGTATAGCCAGGTTCTAGTTGTTCGCCTTGTCACCCTAAAATATAAAGGGACAAGAGGCTGATGGTGCCCATAAGCAGTTAAAGCCCTTCTGTCTTATTCAGCAGTAATGCTGATGGGCAGATCTTTTTACAGATCTAAAAACTGCTTTAAGCCTCAACAATGACATCTGAACAACTCAAGCTTATTCCCTGCCTCAATGCCTCAAATTTCATTGAATGGAAGTGACAGATGACCTTCTATCTGATGGCATCTGACGTCTTTGGTATTGTGGATGGCACAACAGCATGTCCTCTGGATGCTGCAGCTGGTGCAGCAGCAGCAGATGTAGCTGCAGCCAGGGAGCTTCAAGCTTGCTGGGATTCTTCCAATGGTCGCACCAGAGGGGCTATAGGCCTTACCTCTGAGAAGGCTGCACACAGAAGGATCACACAGATCCCAGATCCTGCTAACCCAGGACAGTTCATTGTGGCGACCACATCTGCTCAAATTTGGGCAAGAGCCAAGACCATTTATGGCCAGGTCAATGCCACAGAGGTCTTTAGCCTCTTTAAGGACATCCAAGGGTACTATATGCCGCCCTCACAGGATCCAAAGCCCCATTTGGATAATATCACCTACCTGTACGGGCACATCAATGAGGCTGGAGTGGACGTCCCTGAACTCATTCAGGTGATGACCACCCTGACCTGGGTACCAGTGGTCTGGGGACCCTCAATTGTCCAGATGGTGATGTCAGCAGGCACAGCCATCACTGCCATCACCAATGAGTGCATGCACAATGCAATCAAGTGCTACTGGGAGGCTGAGCAGGCCCAAAAGGGCAAAGCCCCCAGAAAGCAGCAGGTGAACAAATTGAGTAATATTCAATTCTATGCTAAAGGAAAGCAGTCCTTTCGCAGCCAGCAGCAGACTAGCACACCTCAAGAAGGCAGCAGCAAGCCAAAGTGCAGCAAGCCAAAGTGTGGCTTGCGTGGCAGGCAAGGCAAGGGCACTAAGGGCAAGAAGTATGGTAATGTCCACTTCATCACTGAGCCCTCATGTCCAGGCCCTTCTGTCCTTACCATTGCGTCCTACAGTGGTAAGATGCTCAAGGAACGCCTTGGGCTTGTTACTGCCAAGACTTCCCACTTTGGTGGCTCACCCTACCCAGCATTCAATGCAGCAGTGTCACGCATTAGGGCAGTGGAGATGCCACTTACAATCTGCACAGCCCAAACCTTAGAGGCACAGATAGAAGCCATGGATAAGGCTGTGAAAGCAGCCAAAGTCGAGGCTCTCACTGCCTCCACTCTGGGCTTTGCACTGGTGGAAGAAGGTGATGCACCTGCCACTTTGGACTCTGATGAGTCTGAAAGCGAAGCTGAGGTGACAGAAAGGGCTGTGACCCCTTTTTCACTGGCACCAGTGCCCGCTGCAATGGACTATAGGAGTCTGTGCAATCTCCAATTGAACCTACAAAAAGAGAAGCACAGACTTGAAGAGGAAGAAGCACATGTAGCACGTCTTGTAGAAGACGCTGCAAGCACAGCACTCCCTTGCCCTTGTAAGCATAGCATTGATAATGCAAACACTGGCTCATCCACAGCCACAGACAAGTGCCTCAGGTGCTCTAACTTGCCTCCCCCCACGCCCTCACTTATAGTATCACAGCTTGGTGCTCCTTGTGATGAGAGAGAAGCCATAGAGCTGTGCAGAGGAGCTGCACAGGTCAATGATCTCTTTGGAGATGACTGGGCAATGAATGAGTGCATAACCAATAACATTCACATGATTAGCGCCACTGACCCACTCCCAGTGATAGCTGGTAACCAATTGAGCTGGGCAGACAGAGATATTCTAGTACAATACGCCTGTAATTGTACAAATATGGCAGCTTGTAATTCATGTAAGGGGTTAACATGCTCCCCTAATTGGTTATTGGATTCCAGTGCAAGTCTTCACTTTACACCGGATATGAATGATTTGATAAGCTATAAGGCATACTCTGTACAAGGAGATGTGGGGACTGCCGGTCTGCTGCTAAAATTAGCTGGACATGGGCAAGCACTTATATGCTATCAAGTCAACTCAGATGCTGGAAGACAAGATCTACTATTATGGATCTCTGTCTTATATGTGCCATGCCTGAGAGTATGGATTTTGTCCCTCAGACAATTCCTGAAGGATGGGATGCATGTCTATAGGGACACTGCCTCTCTCACCCTCCTTCACCCTAAGGCTAAAAAGTCTCTGGTGCAGTGTTTCCCTCGATACGAAGGAGACACTATGTACTGGCTTAAGATGATGCCGCTTAAGACACATACTATAAGCACCATTTACAAAGAAGACTATGATTTAATGCATTGGCGCATTGGTCATCCCTCAGACCAAGTGCTTAACCAAATGCATAAATCCTCCACAGGATTCCCATCCATCAGTGGTCCTAAGCACAAGATGCTTTGCAAAGGATGTGCAGAAGGAAAAATGCAACAATCTTCCTTTCCTCCCTTATCCTCTTGTGTGTCTAAACCCTTTTATAAAATCCATTCTGATCTTAAGCAATTCCCAGTTGCATCATACCACAAATTTAAATATTTTATATCATTTGTGGATGATTGCACGTCATATGCTTGGATAACCTTAATGCGGGAAAAATCCTATGCAATTACTGCATTAAAGCACTTCCTAGCAATGATTCAGATGCAATATGGGGTACAGATCAAACAATGGATGAGTGATGCAGGAGGGGAATACAAATCTAAACCCTTCATCAATATGCTCAAAGGGCATGGTGTAAAAATCCTCCAAAGCACTCCACATACCCCTCAACAGAATGGACGTGCAGAGAGATTTAATAGGACCATAATGGAAAAGTCTGAGGCAATGTGGCATGAAGCATGCCTCCCAGACTCATGGTGGGAGTTCTCTGTCATGCATGCAGTATTGCTTTACAACATGACCCCAGTAAATTGCCTACAATGGCAATCACCTGTTGAAAAGCTAACTGGACAGAAGCCAGACATCTCACAGGTGAGAGTCTTTGGTTGTGGAGCATATGTCTTTCTTACACCAGAGCAGAGAGCTAATAAGCTCACCCCTAAGTCTGAATTAATAACTTACATAGGGCTAGAGGAAGGATTGAAAGCACATAGATTCATGTGATCTAATGGCTCAATCTTCTCTGCTGTTAAAGTAATCTTCGATGAAGAATACTATCTGAGATGTAAGACTCAACGGATGCATTGCACAACTCATGTAGGAGAGCCAGTACATAAGCAGCCTGGTGTAGATCCCAGTGTCCTGCCACCAGCTCCACCAACCATCCCTAATGGCAGAGTACCTCCACCACAACCACCCTTCGGTGGTAGAGGTCCTCAACCTCCCGCTCCTTCACCAGGAATCAGTCATCCACCTCCTCCCTCTCTGAGGAAGAAGAGGATAAGATATCAACCAGGACTGGGCACTCCTCCCTCGCAATGCCTACATCCTGGTGACCCATTGGATGCGCCCCCAATGGAGAGATATTATTCAGCGACTGGAGGGCCAGCACCCTCAGAGCCTGGACCTTCCCAGCCGCAACAGAGACCACCACCACCTCCAGTGCCTCCAAGGTTGCCCTTTCAGCCACCTTCACCTATAAGGCTTCATGCAGGAGTGGAACTTAGTGATCCACCCTTACAAAGGTCTACTCATCTGTGGAGACCAGTTCAACAACCTGACAGTGCGTATGGTGATGAGCCACCCACACAAACACTAAGACAACGTGGAAGCAGAAGTCAACATCGTGGTACAGGAGGCATGAGAGGCCTGCACAGTCGACAGTGCAGCCCATCTCCAGAGAGTGAGGATGATGCTGGTTATAAATCTCCCACTCCGTACCACACACTGACCACTCCTCTTTCTTACAGGTCTCTATCACCAGAACTGGAGGTAGAAACAGACACTGAAGGAGGAGAAGATGAAGCTACATGCTCCCACAGTCAGGATGAAGTTGAACAGTCTCTTACCATCCTATTGAAGGAAGGGGGAGTACAATTTCTGAACTATTTGCTTGCAAAAGCAGATGCATTTCCCACCACTAGTTCAGACGCCAGAGACACCTCTAACATTAGAGAGTGGTCCTATAAGGACATACAGTGGATGCCGACCACTAAACAAAGGGACTGGATAGATGCTTGCAAGCAGGAGCTTGACTCACTCTGTGCATGGCATGTCTATGACTTGGTGGATCCTCCGAAAGGAAGGAAAATTATAAAAAACAGATAGGTCTTCAATCAGAAGACTGATGGTCAGAAAAGAGCCAGACTTGTGGCCAAAGGCTTTTCTTAGGTTGAAGGCATTGATTACTCTGACATCTTCTCACCGGTTGTACAGTTTGAGACTGCACGCCTAATGTTTGCACTAGCTGCACTCAGGAAATGGCAGATGCAAAGTGTAGATGTCCATACTGCCTTTCTCTATGGACAGCTAGACGAGGAGCTGTACATGGAACAACCTGAAGGCAATGCTCTATTACTAGATCAAACTGCCTACTTGCAAAAAGTACTGGAGTGCTTTAACATGCATAATGCAAAGCCCTCTCCAATGCCTCTTCCTTCAGGATATTCTCCTCTCCCCAATAGCACACCGGTAGATGCAGAACTACGTTCCCAGTATCAGCAGCTTATAGGATCACTACTATACCTTATGATAGGCACGCAACCAGATATTGGTTATGCCATCACAAAAATGGCTCAGCAATCTGCCAACCTGTCTAAGGAGCATTATTGTCAGCAGCACGATGTGCGCATAGCAGGCTCACCAGTTGTGCTAATGACTACTACTGTGTACTACGAAGTGGGAGAAAACCACACTGGTCATTATGGGGCGAAACAGCAGTCCTTATATACATGAAGGAGGGTGTGACGTGACTACATATCTCCATAGATAGTAAAGGAGTGACTAGGGAAATAAGAAGTAGGTATAATCCCAATAAGGGATACTTCCATCCATATATGGAAGTGGAGCATGTGCGCTTCAACAATTATGACAAAGCTCTTTACATTTGTTGCTACCTACAAGGTACCCAAAACTATACCTTAGAGTATGGATGCTCTGATGAAGGATTCATATCCTTTGCAGATGCTGATTGGGGTAGTGAAACCACTGACAGGCGTTCTCAGACCAGGTTTATCATTAAACTTGGAGGCACAGTTATCACATGGAATAGTAGAGCACAAAAGACAGTTGCACTCTCTTCCACAGAAGTGGAATATATGTCCATGAGTGATGCATTGAGGCAACTCATGTGGACACAGAGCTTAATGAAAGAATTAGGCTGAAAAAGCCTCGCTCCATTCCCTCTGATAGGTGATAACCAAGGTGCCATCTTTACTGCTTCAAATCCAGTTCAAGAAAGACACACCAAACATATAGATATCTGCTACAGGTATATAAACCAGGTAGTGGAACAGGGGGAGATTACACTTCTCTATACTCCCACTGATGAAAATCCTGCTGACATGCTGACAAAGAATCTCACAAAAGACAAATTCCAGAGCTGTAGGGGTTAATTAGGATTAAAGTTCCATACATAGTACTAATTAGACTAGTATAACTTTCACTGTCCTTTATGCATCTCTGTACCACCTCTTCATCCATGCTCCTCATCTATGAGTGAGTGAGGCCAATGAAGAGTATTCTCCACCTGCTTTGCTCACTCATAGACAAGGCAGCTTGGATGAAATGGTGGTATGGTGAAGATGCATATAGGTCAATGGGGAAACTCACTACCAGTTCTTTCACAAGCACAGTGCTAGCAAATTTCTGCTGCTGGCCACCTCATGAAGGACAGGAGTGGGTGTAACCCCTTACCCCAGTCTTTCAGGAGGTATCCTGAAGCCAAAGTTCGCTTGCGCAGCATCGGTGAAATAACTGGTGGTATTGACCTGACCCTTGAGTACCATTCAGCACATGTTCCAAATTGCTGAGAACATTGCATTGGATGGTTGCTCCTCTTTGCCATCATACAGTGCAGTGTCCTCGATAGATGCAGGATGCATGCTGAATGGTATGATTGGCTGGGTCAATAGCGAAAGAATGAGTAACTCCCAGTGATTGTCCTCCCTTGCCGAAGACTGCGCTGTGGATGGATTACTCATCTTGTCATCTGTCTACAGTACAGTCCCTGACAATGGGGGAGAAATGCTGGGAGACATTAACTGACATAATTCGCTAATGGACAGCTCCTCTGGTGGAGGAGGTTCCCCTTAAGGGAACAGGAAAGGTAATTCATGCAGCAATGTCAGCACAAGCTCTTCAAGAGGCTGAGTGGCAATTGCTGGACTGAGTCCAAGCAAAACTTAGCTGCTCTGCAAGTGCTCTTGAAGACTAACTTGTCACTGTTACAGCTCTGCTTCTGAGATGTAACACAATCATTCATGTGATTGGTTCAATGCAACTCTCACCCCTCAATTGTTCTCTTGTTTCACAGAGAGAGGGTGTGGAAGTTCACACAGTCTCAGTGTCAACCTCCCTGCCCTCTTTCTGTGAGGCACGAGAGGGATTGACAAGCAGGGATCACTCATTTGCTTATGTTCACAGCATCAGCTGTGTACTAAGCAAGGGGGAGTGTTGAAGGACGCATGACCTTCTACACAGATTGGGACATATCCAATCCAATTAGGAAGTATGCCTTATGCATTCTTATGCATTGTGATCCCATAGTCACACATTATTCCTTATACTTACTTATGGTAGTATGCACGTCACATCACGGTCTCCTCATGTATATAAGGACCTCAGATTCTTGCTGTAAATGTAGAAAGTTCTCCTCTATCTTCATAGCACTAGTAGTAGTCACTAAGTCTAAGCTGGTAAGCCTGCTCTGCACATTTATTGCTGTGACAGGAGCTGCCAAGGGAAAGTGTATCCAAGTATGTAAGAAATGGAGTCATTGCCTTCGATAATGCCCTACATCTCATCTACATCATGATCAAATTCCGCCAACAACCGCATGATATTCTGACGTCCGCTCTGCGATGCTAGTTGAGATGGTGTTCGACCTTCGTCATTCCGTACACCGACATTCGCTCCGTGCTTCAGGAGTGCCTCGACAATCTCAAAATGACCAGCCACTGATGCAAGATGCAATGCAGTCCAGTAGTTATACTTCTTTGCGTTCACATCGACGCCATGATCGAGTAACAACAGGACAACACCCAAGTGTCCATTGAGTGACGCGGTGTGCAACGGTGTCCAACCAGTCTTGTCGCGGGAGTTCACGTCCGCGCTATACTCGATTAGTAGCTGTACAACTTCAAGCCTTCCGTTCTGAGATGCATAATAAATTGGAGTCTGGTGTCTTTTGTCCTGTTCGTTGACATCCGCATCACCGCCAAGTAATGACCGCACGGCCTCAATATCCCCCGTTTCCGATGCAGTATGCAATGAAGTCTCCTTGTCAGGCCTTTTTGCGCATTGCCCCCGGCCAATTAATGGCTGGGCAGCTTTGGACAAAACGTCCTGCAATGGTGTGTCCGAACGGGCCAGATCGATGTGATCCTGAGGAACCATGACTCCCATGTACTCTGCTAGAAAATTTGCTACATCGCGCTTTCCGTAACTGTGTGCCAGATCTAACGGGAGTGCGTCGTTCCTATCACGAATGTTGACATCCGCACTGGACTTGAGTAGCAGCATCACGACGTCGAGATGTCCACTTTGAGCTGCTTTGTGCAGAGGAGTGGAACCCCCACTATCGCAAAGACGGACATTTGACCCGGACATGAGTAACATTTCTGTGATGTCGAGTTGGCCGTGACTTGATGCCAAATGTAAAGGGGATTCTTGGTCCTGATTCCTGGAATTAACATCTGCGCTGTACTGGACAAGTAATTCGACAACAGCGGGATGGCCGTTGGCAGACGCGAGATGGAGGGGACTATTGAAGCACTGATTATTTGTATTTGAATCTGGATGGAGATGATGAACTCGTGTATAGGATGGAGGTAGATTAAATCACATACCACTCGACGGAGATCGGTTATGGATAGGGTGGGAGTCTGGAGCTGCGCCATTCTGAAGTAACAAACGCACGACTTCAAGATGTCTATTTTGCGATGCTATCATCAATGAGGTCCAGCCGTGATTTGAACGGGAGTCGACAGTCGCGCTGTTCTGGAGTAACAAGCGCATGACTTCAAGATGTCCATTTTGCGATGCCAACATCAATGAGGTCCAGCCGTCATTTGAATGGGAGTCGACAGTCGCGCTGTTCTGGAGTAAGAAACGCACGACTTCAAGATGTCTATTTTGCGATGCCAACATCAATGAGGTCCAGCCGTCATTTGAATGGGAGTCGACAGTCGCGCTGTTCTGGAGTAAGAAACGCACGACTTCAAGATGTCCATTTTGCGATGCCAACATCAATGAGGTCCAGCCGTCATTTGAACGGGAGTCGACAGTCGCGCTGTTCTGGAGTAACAAACGCACGACTTCAAGATGTCCATTTTGCGATGCCAATATCAATGAGGTCCAGCCGTCATTTGAACAGGGGTCGACAGTCACACTGTTCTGGAGTAACAAATGCACGACTTCAAGATGTCCATTTTGCGATGCCAACATCAATGAGGTCCAGCCGTCATTATCACGGGAGTTGACAGTCGCGCTGTTCTGGAGTAACAAACGCACGGCTTCAAGATGTCCATTTTGCGATGCCATCATCAATGGTGTCCAGCCGTCGTTTTCACAAGAGTCCACAGATGCACCATGCTGTAATAATACCCGTGCAACTTCTAGTTCTCCCCGATCTGATGCAGCGATCAATGGATTCCATCCCCTAACGTCTTGAGAGTTGACATCCGAATGTTGATCAAGTAAGAAACATGTCACAGCTAGATTCCCTCTCATTGATGCTTCAAACAGTGGGCTATGTCCTTCATTATTCAAGGCGGCCACATCGGCACCATGGTTCAGAAGTAACGTAATAATGTCAACATCTCCTTTGACGATCGCCGCATGTAATGGAGTAGCATAACAACCACCCCTGGCATTGATATCTCCTGGGTGGGTAACGAGCAGGTGCTCGATAAGGAAACGGAAACCCAATAGTAAGGCATAGTACAATGGAACAGCCTCTGGTGGTGATGGGCGCGCCGTGGACATGGCTCCGAGGAATGGACGGTCTATATCGTGTATCCAAACCCATGTTGCGAAGTGTGGCCTATCGGGATCAAAAAGACGCTTCATTGCGTCTTTGATTCTGGAAGATATGTCGTGGCGCTGCACATGATTGACCCAGTATTGGGCTGCATAGATAGCAAGGGGAAAGTCCTTCATGCAGTCCTTGTCGACCTGGCCGCCCAACGTGAGAAGGACGCTCAGGGAAGCCTCCGCGAGGGTCATGTGTGCCGAATCGGAAAGGATGTGGTATCGGGAAAGGCGTTCCTCGGCTTCGGCAAGGCGTTGCGATGTCAAGTATTCCTTGACTGAAAAGTGGGAGAACCGAACCACTCGCGAGCCGTTCATATCGACAATGGTGAGTAGACTTGAGCATAGGGATAACACCTCCTTTTCTGGATTCTTCGCGCGCCACGTCGTATCGTAATGGGGAAGTGGTTCTGCATCGAATTGAACTGCAGAGATGTACACAAGCTCCTCCACACGAAGTAGCCGAATGGACTCCGAAACACATTGGAACATGCGGTGGGCATATTTCTGTTTCCCTTGAGGAATCCCTTTCAATATCCGATTATATGTTTCGTCCAAACTATCTGGCAAGTCATTGAGAGCCTGACGGATGTCATTGCGATAGGTATCCTTCAGAGCTGCCAGTTGGCATTTGATATATTGAAACCTGAGTCGGTGCATGACAGCATGAGAACCGTCATTATTTGTAGACTAATGATGGCTTACATGCAATCAGATTTCTCGGAAAGTTTCCTAATCACCAGGTTCTTGTCCTCATCGCTCCAGCTCTCCATCTCTCGAGTCGAGTAGACAACGGACCGAATATAGTCAGCGATATCTTTCCCATGTCCATCTTCGTCATGAAGACAAACAGTGTGAGATGTCAAGGGTGCAAGGATCGCGTGGATATCCACCTCAGGGCGACTAGTCGTGCAGATCCGAAGATTTGGGAGGTCCAAGTCAATGAGCGTCTTCACCAGTTCAAGGATCCTGTCCCGAGGAGACTTCACATTAGCGACGTTAGGGCATTCATCAACCGCGTCTATGATGATGTATATGGTTGGTTGTCCTTCGGCTTTGAGCATCTTCACCAAGCAATCCAGTAGTGTATCGTCACCAGGTCGGTCTAATCCTCCATCGAACTCAGAATGGAGTGCCGCGAGAATGTTGTGGCATGTGTCGGATTTTGCAGACAGCTGAGCGACAAGAGAGGTTAGTAATCCGGTGACATCCTGCTTCTTGGCCTCTCTAAAATCGCAGTAGAAGTATGTCATCAAGGCCAATCCCGTATCCCGTAATCGTCTGACTTGTTCAACGATGGTGGAACTGATTGATGATTTGGATGAGCTAGACAAGGCTATTCGGTGATGACTTACCACAAAATACTCTTGCCCGACCCCGCTGCGCAACGATGGGTCAGATGGCAATCAAGGCAGGCGGAGAAAGAGAGGTGCTAGACACGTACGTTTACCATAAATCCATAAGAGAGAGCCATTCGTTATCCATTCCTTGAACCTGTCGCTTTGAGTGAACCACGAACCCGATCCCTCGAAGTGATCTCTAAGGGCAATGTTGTGATTTGTCGAGGGATTTGGAGGGGAAAGCCAATCTCGAACGTCCCTCTGGAAATAGTTCCCTGAGGTAAATTCAGCTCCGAGACAGATTATAGGTAAACAGCAGGACTAACTCTCTCCCTTGTTTGTCTTATCCGCCACCTCTTGCATCACACCTAACATCCGTTATCAGTGTGAGAAGGTCTCAGGGATTGGGTGTTCGGTGTAGAATGGACGTACGCAGAGCATGTTGTATGCCATCCATCGATACTTTCCCGTCTATGCAAACATATCTCGTGAATCATTTGATAGCGACGAGAGTAATATTTCCCACCATCCATGACGACCTTCAAATTGTCAAACAGTCCGTGAGCCACTTCGAGCGTGCTAGCAACAGTCATCCGAGCTTCCTCCTGGGTAAGTCGGTCTAGTCGCTGTAGGACAGCCTCAACCTCGTTTTCACCGAGTAATTTCTTTGTAAATTTTTCTGTCTGAGATCAGCTAGCGAAGATCGGAAGGCGATGGACGGCTTACTGAAATGACCCTGGGATATTTGCTTGTTCGCCAGTGCAAGTACGTTGAGTACTTCAACCACAATTTTGATCACGATATCAGTCATGATTGAGGGCAACTTGATCTTCTCGGTATAGATATGAAGGCGCCGGAGGAAATTGGCGATACATTCAAAAAGGTTACCGAGGGCGTCGTAGCTTTGACTGACACCAATAGCCGCCTGATGTGGGTGGACATCACATGAACACTTGATCATGATAGAAAATAATGATACGTACAGAGATAAGGACGTCAATGGCGGTGAATATCAGCTTTGTGGGTCGAAATGGGACCTGTGGAGAGTTGTGAGGATGAGGAGAGATAATGTGATTTCAGTCCTGAGAGCTTACGAAGTCAACTGCCCCACCAAGGATGCTCGAAAACGCATGGACTACTGTGACTACTGGACGAAGGCGGTCGATGAGAGTGCGATATTTGTCCCGATATTCTCTAAACTCGTTTTGTCTTTGTAGGAATAGCCGGATGACGTCATCGGGGGAATAGCAGTTGTCGAATTGGTTTGCAGAGGGATGGTTAGCAAGGTTTATTCCTGTCTGGTTGGAATAGTCGTCCAATGCGGCATCTAGAATGGATTGAAAGGATGCGGAAGACAAGGCCGTTGAAGATATTGCAGTGGGGGGCGAATTGGGGCGACACGACGGCGACGGGGGTCTGCTTGGACTCCATAATTCGTGCAAGCGTGATCTTAAACCCAGGCCTGGGTCGGAACTACCTGCATTTGCAGCAACTGCACGCTCCCGTGAGGTGCTAAAATTGAGTAACCTGAGCTTTCCGGATGAGCGGGGTCGTTGGCCTTCAGACATCTGCTTGTGGTAGATCAACTTGATCAACTGCTAACTCGTCTTCGGTGGACGCTGGACATGTGGACATGAGGCAGTGTCCTAGCGTCACGTGCCAGTCGCTCGGAGACCTTACCTAAAATGAATTAATGACCCACGCCACACTTCGTTCTGAGCTTCCGTCTTGTCCCATGACCCTTCTCTTTTTCCCTAGAAGAGTGAGAAGCAAACACCGCCCGTCCCATCAATCAGAAATACCCCTCTCATCCCTTGGGTGAATGACACAGTCTCGTCCTTCACATTCGCATTTCAAACGCACTTATCAGCAAGTAACGATATACCCTTGGCCATGCAGCACTTATCAAACACCGGCAACACCTCCCTCCCTCCGATAGTGCAACTCTAACCACCTATATCTATCCAAGGCGTCATCTAGCGTGGATCAAATGTCAGAGGAGGTCCGTGACATGGCCGTTGGATGCATCAAAGCTGGGGGGTGAGTGTATTTCGACATGGATGATGGGCAGTTGCCTGTTGCGGCTAGGGTTTGCCTGGGTCTATCCGTACTTCTGTAATCATGCTGTGACGCAGACACCTAAAGAAATAACGTGCTGATACATGTTGGATGTCCATCGTGATCCGTCAGCTGGTGAACTGGGCGTTGAGTAGAGCCATTCGGGTCCAGTCTCAAGAAGCGCCACAGTACGCCCCCGCCTGCATACATTTATTTTACTCGCCTCACGTCTTTGGTCCACAGGCACCCTGTGGTACGACTCGCCCGGCACTGGCAACATCTGAACGCTCCTCACAACGGCATTTGAAATCTCGTCTCGCACTCTGGGTTTCTTTTCCATCAAAGCCCCCAAGCTGCTGGACATGTACTACATCGGGAAGTCGGAAGCGAACGTCCGGCAGGTGTTGCGACGAGTGTGCGAGCTCTGCCCTCGTGTAGTATTTCCTTGCAAAGCTGGCCTCCGGAGCGCCGCCCGAGCAGTGCGCGCACATGCAAGGCGACTCGGACGACATTCGAGTTATGGACTATATCATCTCTCATCCCCTCGCTAAGTTCGATCCAATTCCTCCGTCTCCACTTCCTCTTCTGGAGGAGTGATGACAGCAGAGACATCTTCGACATCAGTGCCACAAACAGGCTGGACTTGCTTGACCCAGCGCTGTTGTTGCCCGGGCAGGGCGGGAGGCGCTCTACGTCGACGTGGGCGATAAGGCCCAGGCGCAGCCCCACAATTTCCAAGTCCCGCCTCCATCTCGCGCTCAATCTCTTTCCCTTCGCGCGCATCCGAGTCCATCCCACTTTACCGATGCGAGGTTGTTTTTGCGCTCAGAGTGGATGCCCTGCCCAACGGCATGCTCGCATAGTGCACAGGAGATCGAAACATCCACCAGTTGCGTACACCCTCTTCGTTGCTCTCAGTGGCTTACCTTTTGTGCCTTCTTTCTGATTTCCAAGCTGACTCGCTTGTGACAGTCTTTCTCGACACGCATTCATCACCATCAGGCATGGCGGCCGCGCATTTGCACTGGTCCTCGCCCCTCACGCCGCAGTACTACCTTGCTGGGATGACGACGCCAGCGGCTGCCGTCATCGTCGCTGTAGGCGAGTTTGCGCGCAGCTGCACGAACTTATTCCAAGCGGACTGTCGTGGACAACTAAGGAATAAACACAAACATCAAGTAAAGCGGTGGAACAGCGACGATAGTATGACTACAGCAAAACCTAAGAGGAGCAAAGTGGAAGATGTGAAAGCGGGAGAAATATAATGTTCAAAGGTGTAATACAAAGGATCCATCTTATCTACGTGGCTTTATGGAATTAGGAGTATTGTTCAGAACCATCAATTGGGGGGGAGACTGACACGGGACAACATCTTTTTGAGACTGCTAAGAACCGCCGAGCCGACTGCAGTGGACGCAAGGAGTTGACTCGGAGTCGCGTCCACTGCCAAGGTGGTCTAATTTATAGCTATCGCTTGCGGAGGAAGGATAGAAATACAAACTCGGATGCAACCCTCCTTTCAATAACAATGTCGAGGTTCAGTTCTTCGTTGCTCAGGTTTGTTGATATCGTTTGCGGACCTAAGGCCAAGGTCAGGGAATGCATCATCCCGAGCTCAAGGACAACAACGCACCAATCCTAGTTTCCCAATGACAGATCCTTGAATGCGCGCTCCACCTCCATCAGGAGTTCCGCTGGAGGGTTTTCTTCGTCAATGACATGAAGCGCTGTGTTTGGTATGACCGCCTCGCTTGCTGCTCTCGACGTTTGCTCAAATGAACAGGAAACATGTTCAAGAGGCTAATTGAGGGATTCCGCACGAATTAGGTTCCTATACGATCGGACTTGATAGCTGCAAACTTTTGCTGGATACCCAATGGAAGGTATGCATTAGGGTAATAGCTGACCGGAGAGTAGAGAGGCCTTCTCACAGGCGTAAGTTTGATACGAGTCGTCCTGGGCACGGCATGTCCAAAGCGGGGTGAGAGGAACTGATGTAATGATAAACTCAAAACGTCGTAGTTTCACCACCCCAACAAGACAGGCGTTTGAATCCGGGACGTGCCAGCCAAGAGGACATGTAACACACATTTTTAAGCCCACTTACACAGAGTACTGAGCTGAATTTCGCCCAGCATCGCTCTGGTTGCAACTTGGCTAATGATGAGATGGTTAGGATATGCTCATCAAATGGATGTCCGACGGCTGAAAGTGAAGAGTCAAGTATTGCGACGCGGCGGAGGGACTCGATTCTCCGTGGTCACGTGATGGCTCGCCAAACTTCGATCTCAGCATTTCTCAGTCCGATCCTCGCTTCTTTACCTCAGAAGATTGCCACAATAGGTGAGATCCGTTCATACGCTGCCATCCCCATCGTTCAGAGGCTCATCTGCCTGTTCGACCATCTGTCAAGTCAATAGCCTCATGTGTTTTTCCACAGCAACTAGTCCAATTGCTCGTCAAGTAGAGATCGTATCCTTGATCATATCAGGCCGATGACTGCAATCTACTGCGTTGTTGAGTGGAATCTTTGAGTCAAATCTTGAGAAGTGCTCCGATACGCTTGCTCCTCACGTCTTTGTTCCGCTGGCACGGGAAAGACGTTCCTCATCAAGGCAGTTGCAACCTCGTCTTGCCTGCTGAGCTTATTTTTGGTTAAGCTACTGGACATATATACTGGCGTGTCAGAAGCGAACATCCGACGGATGTCGGACGCGTGCGCGATGCCTGCCCTACGTTGTGTTCTTTGAAGAGATAGACTATTGCAACTGAGCGAGCTGCACACGGCGACACGCATCATCGTCCGGCTGCTCCCCAAACTTGACGCCGTCTCCTCGGCCTCCTCTTCCTCTTCTTCCAGCAGCGAGCAACAGAAGCAGCAGGGTCTTTGTCATCAGCACGACGAACAGGCAGGACCTGATCAACACCGCGCTTCTGTGTCCTGCGCGGTCCGACAGGATGCTCCCCCTCTGTGTAAGTAGGCATGACTGCGCATTCTCAAATCACTGATGCCCAAATTCCATCTCGACTCTGCCCTGCTATCGATAAACCCCGCGCGTGTTGTACACGCATGCCTATTCAACTACACTTACTGGCGCGTATTTTGATGTGCTGTGGGTGGATGTGGTGCTCGGGGTCATGTCGCATAAAGCACAGAGATCGGCACGCGAAGTGGTCCCGTACACCACTTCGGCTCTGTACTCTGCACCGTCTTTTCTGGTCCTTAATTTAGCTTTCCCGTACGGCAAAGCTCGATTAGAAACGATCATTTTCAGTCACTTCGGTCACTCAGTGGGCCTCACTGCTCACCCCGCTGTACTACCCAGGCGAGATGGCGATGCTGACAACCATGTAATAATCATGATACCAAGGCATAGGGGGAGCATATGATGATAGTACGTCCAGTCGACGCAACGCAGTAGCGATTGAAGCAGGAGGAAACACAAGAGAAAGGGGTACATCAACACGGTTTCTCACATATATGAATGTACGGACATAGATACCACATGGTATAAGTAACTGAATCTGGTATGTTGGACAGCTTACACCACGAGATCATCGAGAAGTTCAAGGGTAATTGGTGAATAAGTGGATGTAGTACTGTAGTGCCAATCGAACATGTACCTTGCTTGCTTGGTCATCTGTGTGACGACGTGACGGACGTGACAACTACACGTCGTGCCGTACTGGCTGTGACTGTGCACTCATTACACTACTGTATCCCTATGTCCATCTCGCTTTGTCTATAGGTCGGTCGATAACATTTACCGAAGATGTCTGAAAGAAAAGGTGTGTTATCGCCCTTCTTTCTGACCTACTACCCCTCACTGATGATGACATTCAGTACTAAACAAGTACTTCCCCCCGGACTTCGATCCGGCCTTGATTCCGAGACGCAAGGGATCCAAAAACTCGCAACAGGTAGTCCGTCTCATGGCACCATTCTATATGTACGTGCTCTGTTTCCGTTACCTCGCCGTGTGTGCTGATCGTGGTCTATTAGGTGATGCAATACCTGCGGGGAGTATATATATAAAGGTAAAAAGTTCAACGCGAGGAAGGAAACCGTCGAAGGAGAGGATTATTATGGAATCAAGATTTTCCGCTTCTACATTAAATGGTACGTGATACTATGGTCTGATTTGCGAGGCGTACTCACATTGATGGGTAGACATTATGCTCCGCGGAAATCACTTTCAAGACGGACCCAAAGAACACAGATTATGCCGCGGAACATGGCGCCTCCCGCAATTTCGAACCATGGCGTGAAGAGCAAGCCGTAGAGGAGGAAGATCGGCTGGCGAAGCTCGAGGAGGAGGAAAATAATCCCATGAAGGCGCTCGAGAATCGTACAATCGACTCGAAGCGTGAAATGGATGTCCTCGACGCGTTGCATGACATCCGCGCACGGAATGCGAGGAATGAACGCGTGGGACAGTCAGAGGATCTCATCACGCGTATCGGCCGCGAAGCTGTCGTGAGCCCCGAGGACGAGCAGAGGCAGAGGGAAGAAGAGGAGGACGAGAGGCTCGTGCGGGAGGTGTTCTCGAAGGTCTCGATGCCAGGAGCGGGACCATCGCACAAGGCCGAGGAAGACGGCGAGGCAACGTCGACGGTTGTGACGGTCAAGCGGAAGGCGGATGAGGTCGAACCGGATGTCAAGAGCCTCTTACCGGAGAACACGCGGGCGATGGTGACCGCGATGTCGGCATCGTTACAACCGACAAAGAAGAAGAAAGTGGAACGTTCGAAGTCGGTTGGGATCAAGCTTGTGAAGAAGAAAGGCAAAGGTGTTGTCGCTAGCTGACCATCCCGTAGCTGCGTTCGTATTCTTGTCCTAGCCCTTACGTGTATGATATAATATTCATAGGATGAACTCGGGTGTAAGTTGATAGTCTGTTAACCGTGCGAGAAGTGACCCAGTCGAATGTAGAATGTTATACGACTGGGAGTAAGAGACAAAGGTACTGCCCACACGTAAACGCCAGATTCGAACTCGCTGAGTTACAGTTCCATAGCGTTGAGACTAAATTTACAAGGCACCGGCAGGGCAGGCTCGATGCGGAACGAAGTGTCACCGGCGTTGTTTGACGCTATGTTCGCCTTCTCAGCTCATACGGCCATTCATTCGCGGTTCAGCTAGCCCTCGCAAGAATGGTAATGTGTTGCCTCCCACCCATGTCGCGGTCCCTCGAATACTGTTGTTTACCTGGATACCGGTCAGCGGGTCACGATGCCTATACGCTCAACAAAAAGAGCTAATAAAATGATTTAAATGTGAGGTGAAAGTAACTATTCATAGCTTTCAATCCCATGTTTTTTGGAGCAACAAACCCAGAATTGAGGCAACCAACTATGACTGACTGGATCCAGGGCTGACCGGTATCCAGGTAGATAACAGTACAGTACCACAAACAGGACCCGTTAATTCACGTGAGACGTCCAGTAGCAAAAATGAGTATTGAGAAGGGGAGATTTGTAACGTCGGTAGGAGTTACGAACTATGATGCAAGTTGATACTATGTGAATATGATGTTACGGCGTGCGGTGGGATGCCACTGCCAAGGGATGCGAAGCGCCCCGAGGCCACGTTTCGCTATATATTATGGTCTCAACACATGGGATTCAACGTATGAGGAACGTTCGACAGCACGACTATTATCGATTGAGTACTTCGAGCCGCCGAGGGAAAGTGAAACCGAGTCCGAGTGCGTAAAAAGTGTAGTCATGCCTTCGATAATGTAATACTCTACATCTCATCTACATCATGGTCATATTCTGCTAATAACCGCACGATATCCTGATATCCGCTCTCCGATGCTATTCGAGATGGTGTTCGACCTTCGTCATTCCGCGCACGAACATTCGCTCCGTGCTTGAGGAGCGCTTCGACAATCTCGAAATGACCAGCCACTGATGCAACATGCAATGCAGTCCAGTAGTCATACCTCTTTGCGTTCACATCGACGCCATGATCAAGTAACAACCGGACAACACCAAAGTGTCCATTGCGTGACGCTAGGAGCAACGGTGTCCAACCAATCTTGTCGCAGGAGCTCACGTCCGCGCCATACTCGATTAGTAGCTGAGCAACTTCAAGACTTCCGCAAACAGACGCATAAAAAATTGGAGTCTGGAGTCTTTCGTCCTGTTCGTTGACATCCGCACCGTCCTCAAGTAATGACCGCACAGTCTCAATATCCCCCGTCCACGATGCAGTATGCAATGAAGTCTCCTTGTCAGGCCTTTTTGCGCATTGCCCCCGGCAAATTAATGGCTGGGCAGCTTTGGACAAAGCGTCCTGCGATGGTGTGTCCGAACGGGCCAGATCGATGTGATCCTGAGGAGCCATGATTCCCATGTACTCTGCTAGAAAATTTGCTACATCGCGCTTTCCGTAACTGTGTGCCAAATCTAACGGGAGTGCGTCGTTCCTATCGCGAATGTTGACATCCGCACTGGACTTGAGTAGCAGCATTACGACATCGAGATGTCCACTTTGAGCTGCTTTGTGCAGAGGAGTGGAACCCCCACTATCACAAAGACGGACATTTGATCCGGACATGAGTAGCAATTCTGCGATGTCGAGTTGGCCGTGACTTGATGCCAAATGTAAAGGGGATTCTTGGTCCTGATTCCGGGAATTAACATCTGCGCCGTACTGGACAAGTAATTCGACAACAACATAATGGCCGTTGGCAGACGCGAGATGGAGGGGACTATAGAAGCACTGATTATTTGTATTTGAATCTGGGTGGAGATGATGAACTCGTGTATAGGATGGAGATAGATTAAATCACATACCACTCGAAGGAGATCGGTTATGGATAGGGTGGGAGTCTGGAGCTGCGCCATTCTGAAGTAACAAACGCACGACTTGAAGATGTCCACTTTGCGATGCCAACATCAATGAGGTCCAGTCGTCATTTGAACGGGAGTTGACAGTCGCGCTGTACTGGAGTAACAAGCGCACGACTTCAAGATGTCCATTTTGCGATGCCAACATCAATGAGGTCCAGTCGTCATTTGAATGGGAGTCGACAGTCGCGCTGTTCTGGAGTAACAAACGCACGACTTCAAGATGTCCATTTTGCGATGCCATCATCAATGAGGTCCAGCCGTCATTTGAACGGGAGTTGACAGTCGCACTGTTCTTGAGTAACAAACGCACAACTTCAAGATGTCCATTTAGCGATGCCAACATCAATGAGGTCCAGCCGTCATTTGAACGGGAGTTGACAGTCGCACTGTTCTTGAGTAACAAACGCACGACTTCAAGATGTCCATTTTGCGATGCTTTCATCAATGAGGTCCAGTCGTCATTTGAACGGGAGTTGACAGTCGCGCTGTACTGGAGTAACAAGCGCACGACTTCAAGATGTCCATTTTGGGATGCCATCATCAATGAGGTCCAGCCGTCATTTGAACGGGAGTCGACAGTCGCGCTGTTCTGGAGTAACAAATGCACGACTTCAAGATGTCCACTTTGCGATGCCAACATCAATGAGGTCAAGCCGTCATTTGAACAGGAGTCGAGAATCGCGCTGTTCTGGAGTAACAAACGCACGACTTCAAGATGTCCATTTTGCGATGCCAACATCAATGAGGTGCAGCCGTCATTTGAATGGGAGTCGACAGTCGCGCTGTTCTGGAGTAACAAATGCACGACTTCAAGATGTCCTTTTTCCGATGCTGTCATCAATGAGGTGCAGCCGTCATTTGAACAGGAGTCGACAGTCGCGCTGTTCTGGAGTAACAAACGCACGACTTCAAGATGTCCTTTTTGCGATGCTTTCATCAATGAGGTCCAGCCGTCATTATTACGGGAGTGGACAGTCGCGCTGTTCTCGAGTAACAAGCACATGACTTCAAGATGTCCATTTTGCGATGCCAATATCAATGGTGTCCAGCCTTCGTTTTCACAAAGGTCCACAGATGCACCATGCTGTAATAATACCCGTGCAACCTCTAGTTCTCCTCGATGGGACGCAACGATCAATGGACTCCATCCCCTATCGTCTTGAGAGTTGACATCAGAATGGTGGTCAAGTAAGAGGCGTGTCACAGCTAGATTCCCTCTCCTTGATGCGTCAAACAGTGGGGTCTGTCCTTCATCATTCAAGGCGGCCACATCGGCACCATGGCTCAGAAGTAAAGTAATAATGTCGACATCTCCTTTGACAATCGCCGCATGCAATGGAGTAGCGTAACAACCACCCATGGCATTGATATCTCCCGGGTGGGCAACGAGCAGATGCTCTATAAGGAAACGGAAACCCAATAGTAGGGCATAGTACAATGGAACAGCTTCTGGTGGTGATGGGCGCGCCGTGTACTTGACTTCAAGGAATAGATGGTCTATATCGTGTATCCAAATCCATGTTGCAAAGTGTGGCCTATTGGGATCAAAAAGACGCTTCATTGCGTCTTTGATTCTGGAAGATATGTCGTGGCACCGCACATGATGGGTCCAGTATTGGGCCGCATAGATAGCAAGGGGAAAGTCCTTCAAGCTGTCCTTGTCGACCTGGCTGTCCAATGCGAGAAGGACGCTCAGGGAAGACTCTGCGAGGGTCATGTGTGCTGAATCGGAAAGAATGTGGTATCGGGAAAGGCGTTCCTCGGCTTCAGCAAGGCGTTGGGATGTCAAGTATTCCTTGACTGAAAAGTGGGAGAACCGAACCACTCGCGAGCCGTCCATATTCACAATTGTGAGTATACTTGAGCATAGGGATAACACCTCCTTTTCTGGATTCTTCACGCGCCACGTCGTATCATAATGGGGAAGTGGTTCCGCATCAAATTGAATCGCAGAGATGTACACAAGTTCCTCCACACGAAGTAGCCGAATGGACTCCGAAACACATTGGAACATGCGGTGGGCATATTTCTGTTTCCCTCGAGGAATCCCTTTCAATATCCGATTATATGTTTCATCCAAGCCATCTGGCAAGTCATTGAGAGCCTGGCGGATGTCATTGCGATAGGTATCCTTCAGAGCTGCCAGTTGGCATTTGATATATTGAAACCTGAATTGGTGCATGAGAACCGTCATTATTTGTAGAGTAATGATGGCTTACATGCAATCAGATTTCTGGGAGAGTTTCCTAATCACCAGGTCCTTGTCCTCGTCGCTCCAGCTCTCCATCTCTCCAGTCGAGTAGACGACGGACCGAATATAGTCAGCGATATCCTTCCTATGTCCATCTTCGTCGTGAAGGCAAATAGTGTGAGATGTCAATGGTACAAGGGTCGCATGGATATCTGCCTCAGGGCGACTAGTCGTGCAGATACGGAGATTTGGGAGGTCCAAGTCAATAAGTGTCTTCACCAGCTCAAGAATCCTGTCCCGGGGAGACTTCACGTCGGCGACGTTGGGACATTCGTCAACGGCATCTATGATGATGTATATTGTTGGTTGTCCTTCGGCTTTGAGCATCTTTACCAGGCAACCCAGTAGCGTATCGTCGTCGGGTCGGTCTAATCCTCCATCGAACTCAGAATGGAGCGCAGAGAGAATGTTGTGGCATGTGTCGGATTTTGCGGACAGCTGAGCAACAAGAGAGGTTAGTAATCCGGTGACTTCCTGCTTCTTGGTATCTCTAAAATCGCAGTAGAAGTATGTCATCAAGGCCAATCCCGTATCCCGTAATCGTCTGACTTGTTCAACGATGGTGGAACTGATTGATGGTTTGGATGAGCTCGACAAGGTTATTCGGTGATGACTTACCACAAAACACTCTTGCCTGACCCCGCTGCGCAACAATGAGTTGGATGGCAATCAGGCCAGGCGGAGAAGGAGAAGTGCTAGACACGTACGTTTACCATATATCCATAAGAGAGAGCCATTTGCTATCCACTCCTTGAACCTGTCGCTTTGGGTGAACCACGAAGCCGTTCCCTCGAAGTGATCTCTGAGAGCAACGTTGTGATTTGTCGAGGGATTTGGAGGAGAAAGCCAATCTCGAACATCTCTCTGGAAATGGTTCCCTGTGATGTACATTCAGACCCGAGACAGATCGTTGGTAAGCATCAGGACTAACTCTCTGCCTTGTTTATTTTATCCGCCATCTCTTCCATCACACCTAACATCCGTTATCAGCGTGAGAAGCTCTGGGGGATTGGGTGATCGATGCAGAATGAACGTACGCAGTGCATGTTGTATGCCATCCATCGATACTTTGCCGTCTATAGAAATACATCTTGTCAATCATTTAATAACCATGAGAGTAATATTTCCCACCGTCCATGACGACCTTCAAATTGTCGAACAGTCCGTGAGCGACTTCGAGCGTGCTAGTAACAGTCATCCGAGCTTCCTCCTGGGTAAGTCTGTCTAGTCGCTGTAGGACAGCCTCAACCTCGCTTTCTCCGAGTAATTTCTTTGTGAATTTCTCTGTCAGAGGTCAGCTAGTGAAGATCGGAAGGCGATGGACCGCTCACGGAAACGACCCTGGGATATTTGCTTGTTCGCCAGTGCAAGTACATTGAGTACTTCAACCACAATTTTGATCACGATATCTGTCATCGTAGAAGGCAACTGGAGCTTCTCGGTATAAATATGAAGGCGCCAGAGGAAATTGGCGATACATTCAAAAAGGTTGCCGAGGGCGTCGTAGCTTTGACTGACACCAATAGCCGCCTGATGTGGGTGAACATCGGACGAAGACTTGATCATGATAGAAAAGAATGATGCATACAGAGATAAGGACGTCAATGGCGGTGAATATCAGCTTTGTGGGTCGAAATGGGACCTGTGGAGAGTTGTAAAGATGAGAAGAGATAATGTGATTTCAGTCCTGAGAGCTTACGAAGTCGGCTGCGGCACCAAGGATGCTTGAAAACGCATGGACTGCTGTGACTGCTGGACGAAGGTGGTCGATGAGGGTGCGATATTTGTCCCGATATTCTCTAAACTCGTTTTGTCTTTGTAGGAATAGCCGGACGACGTCGTCGGGGGAATGGCAGTTGTCGAATTGGTTTGCAGAGGGATGGTTGGCAAGGTTTATGCCTGTCTGGTTTGAATACTCGTCCAATGCGGCATCTAGAATGGATTGAAAGGGGGTGGAGGACAAGGCCATCGAAGGTATTGCAGTGAGGGGTGAATTGGGGCGACACGACGGCGATGGGGATCTGCTTGGACTCCATAATTCGCGCCAAGATTCGCGCAACCGTGATCTCAGACCCAGGCCTGAGTCGAAACTCGTAGGATTTGGTGCAACTTCTGCACGCCCCGGTGAGGTGGCGGATTTGAGCAACCTGAGCTTTCCGGATGAGCGAGGTCGTTGGCCTTCAGACATCTGCTTGTGGTAGATCAACTGCGAGTGTCTTCCGAGTCTCCTCGCACGTGGCCATGCGGACTTTGGATTTGGTAATCATCGATAAGCGCTACCTAAAATGACAACCGTATCGTCGATCTGAACTTCTGTCTTGTCTTCTTTCCCTAGAAGAGTGCCTCAACACGCCTAGTACTGCCCGTCCCATCAATCAGAAACACCTTTCGGGGCCGCCCACTCATCCTTTGGGTGATTGACACGGTTTCTTCCGTCACATTCGCCTTTCAAACACGCTTCCCAGCAAGTAACGATATACCCTTGGCCATGCAGCACTTCAAGTTATCAAACATTGGCAACACCTCCCTCCCTCCTTTTCGCAACACTACGCAACTACACATGTGCCTTCGCCAAGCCGCTACCTGTCCCACGACCTGACCCGCCTTGAAGGCTGGTTTTGTTTTCGTCCAACATGGCCACTTTACTTTATGCTTCGCTGCGTTCCTTACTTTACCTTAACTACATGTCCTAAGACAACCGCCTGTATCCCATAAACAATTTTTATTGTTCTTCGCACCAAAAAAAAGAAAAAAAAAAACACCTCCCTCCCTCTGATGGTGCAAGTCCCACCTCCTATGTCTGTCCAAGGCGTCATCTAGCTTGGATCAAATGTCAGGGGAGGACCGTGAGATGACTGTTGGATACATCGAAGTCGGGGAGCGAGAGTGTATCGACAAGGATCATGAGCATTTACCTGTTGCGGCCAGGGTTTGCCAGGGTCATATCATCAGTACTTCTGTAATCATGCTGTAACGCGGACACCTAAAGAGAAAGTTCATGGATTCACATGTGCGAAAAATAATGTACTAATACACGTTGGATATCCATCGCATTCCGTCCGGTGATGAGACTGGAGCCTCTCGCGTCCAATATCAAGAAGCGCAACAGTACACCCGCGCCTGCATACACTTATGCTACTTGCCTTACGTCTTTGGTCCACAAGCACCCTATGGTACAACTCGCCTGGCACTGGCAAAATCTAGGCGCTCCTCACAATGCTTTTGGAGCCTCATCTCGCACTCTGGCTTTCTTTTCCATCAAGGCCCCCAAGCTGCTGGACATGTACATCGGAAAGTTGGAAGCGAACGTCCGGCAGGTGTTGCGACGAGTGATCGAGGTCTGCCCTCGTGTAGTATTTCCTTGCAAAGCTGGCCTCCGGAGCGCCCAAGCAGTGCGCGCACACGCGAGGTGACTCAGACGACATTCAAGTTATGGACTATATCATCTCTCATCCCCTCGCTAAGTTCGATGCGATTCCCCCGTCTCCACTTCCTCTTCTGGAGGAGTGATGACAGCAGAGACATCTTCGACATCGGTGCCACAAGCAGCTGGACTTGCTTGACCCGGCGCTGCTGTCTCCCGGGCAGGGCGGGAGGCGCTCTACGTCGGCGTGGGCGATACGGCCCAGGTGCAGCCCCACAACCTCCAAATTCCGCCTCCATCTCGCGCTCAATCTCTTGCCCTTCGTGCGCATCCGAGTCCATTCCACTTTACCAAAGAGAGGTTTTTTTACGCCCAGGGTGGATGCCCTGCCCAACTCCATGCTCGCATAGTGCGCAGGAGATCGAAACGCCCACCAGTTGCGTACACCCTCTTCGTTGCTCTCAGCGACCTGCCTTTTGTGCCTTCTTTTTGATTTCCAACCTGACTCGCTTGCGACAACCATGCGCGACACTCATTCACCGCCATCAGGCATGGCGGCCACGCATTTGCACTGGTCCTCGCCCGTCACGCTGCAGTACTACCTTGCTGGGATGACGACGCCCGCAGCTGCCGCCATCGTCGCTGTTGGCGAGTTTGCGCGTGGCTGCACGAACCTATTCCAACTGGACTGTGACGTGGACAACTAGGGAATGAACACAAATATCAAGTAAAGCGGAAGAACAGCGACGATAGTATGATGACAGTAAAGCCTAAGAGGGGCAAAGTGGAAAATATAACAGCGGGAGAAACATAATGTTCAAAGGTGTGATACCAAGAATCCATCTTATCTACGTGGCTTTATGGAATTAGTCGTTCAGAACCACCCACTGGGGGGGAGACTGACTCGGACACGGTCGAACATATCCTCGTGACTGCTAAGAGCCGCTGAGCCGAGTGCAGTGGACGAAAGGAGTTGACTCGGTGTGGCGTCCACTAGTACGGGGGTGGTTTAATTTATGGCTACCGCTTGCGGAGGAACAGTAGAAATACTGACTCGGGTGCAACCCTCCTTTCAATAACAATGTCGGGGTTCAGTTTTTCGTTGCTCGGGTTTCTGCAATTGTCGATATCGTTTGCGGGCCAAAGACCATGGTCAGGGAACGCATCCTCCCATGCTGAAGGACAACAACGCACCAATCCTAGTTTCCCATTAACAGGTCCTTGAATACGTGCTCCACCTCCACCGGCAGTTCCTCTGGAGGGTTTTTCTTCGTCAATGACATGATGCGCTGTCTTTGGTATGACTGCCTCGCTTGCTGCTCTCGACGTTTGCTCAAGTGAACAGAAATCATGTTCAAGAGGCTAATTGAGAGATTCCGCATGGATTATGTTCCTATACCATCGGACTTGATAGTCGGAAACTTTGCTGGATACCCAATAGAAGGTACGCATTAGGGCAATGCGCTGACGGGAGAGTAGAGAGGCCTTCTCACAGGCATAAGTTTGATACGAGTCGACCTGGGCATGGGGTGTCCAAAGCGAGGTGAGAGGAACCGATGTAACGATGAATTCAAAACGTCGAAGTTTGAACGTTTTGAACAACCCAACAAGATAAGCGAAGGATTTGAATCCGGAACGTGCCAGCCAGAGAGGACATGTAACATACCTTTTCAAACCCACTTACACAGAATGCCGGGATGAATTTTGCCGACGATCGCTTGGGTGGCAACTTGGCCAATAATGAGATTGATAGGATGTGCTCATCATATGGATGACCGACAGCTGAGAGCGGAAGGGTCAAGCATCGCTGGGGTCCGTGGTCATGTGACGTTACGCCAAGTCTTCGTTCTCAGCTTGTCTCTTCTCTTCTCAGTACGATCCTCGCTTCTTTACCTCAGAAGTCTGCCGCAAATAGATGAGAACCGTTCATATTCTACCCTCCCCATCGTTCAGAGGCTCCTCTGCCCGCTCGACCATTCGTCAAATCAATAGCCTGATACATTTTGCCACAGCGGCTACTCAAATTGCCCGTCAAGGTAGAGATCGTATCCTTGATCATGCCAACTGTTGACTGCAATCCACTGCAATAATATTGTTGAGTAGAATTTTCGAGTCAAATCTTGAGAAGTGCCCCAGTACTCTTACTCCCCACGTCTTTGTTCCGCTGGCACGGGAAAGACGCTCCTCATCAAGGTAGTTGCAATCTCCTCCATCGACCTTGTCTTGCCTGCTGAGCATATTTTCGGTTAAGAGCCCCAAACCACTGAACAGGTACACCGGCATGTCAGAAGCGATCATCCGCTGGATGTCAGACCGTGACGGGTGCCCGATGCTTGAAGAGCTGGACACTATTGCACCCGAGCGGAGCAGCACACGGCGACATGGACCGCGACACGCATCATCGTCCGGCTGCTCCCCCAACTTGATGCCGTTTCCTCAGCACCCTCTCCCTCCTCTTGCGGCAGCAAGGAACGGAAGCAGTAAGGTCCTTGTCGTCAGCACGAAGAACAGGCAGAACCTGATCAACACCGCGCTTCTGTGTCATGTGCGGTGCTCTTCCTCTGCATAAGTGAGGCATGGCTGAGCATTCTCAGATCGCTCATGCCCAAATTCCATCTCGACTCTGCCCCGCTGCTGATAAACCTCGTGCATGTTGCGCACGCGTGCCTTATCAACTAAACTCACTGGCGCGGATTTTGATACGCTGTGGGTGGATGTAGTGCTCCGGGTCATGTTGCATAAAGTACAGAGATCAGCTAGCAATGCGGTCCCGTACGCCACTTCGGCTCTGTACTCTGTACCGCCTGTTCTGATCCTTAATTTAGCTCTCCTGTAACGGCAAAACTCGATTAGAAGCGATCATTTTCAGTCACTTCGGTCATGCATGGGCCTCACTGCTCACCCCGCTGTACTACCAAGGCGAGATGGCGATGCTGACAGCCATGTAACAATCATGACACCAAGGCATAGGGGGAGCATAATAACGATAGTACGTCCAGTCGAAGCAACGCGGTAGCGATTGAAGCAGGAGAAAACACAAGAGAAAGGGGTACATCAACACGGCTTCTCACATATACGAATGTACGGACATAGATATCACGTGGTACAAGTAACCGAATCTGGGCTAGTCACATAATCGTCGAAAAGTATGGTATTATTGGGAGTGAGGGTGAGCGAGACTAATATGAGCAACGATATCTTGGACTGTACGAATCATCAAGGCGAATGCGGTGGGCAAGCTACAAGAGTGAGTCAATCGATATTCTTGCTTGTGAAGCCATAAACGTATTCACCATTATGCTACCTTCTCACCGATGGCGACCCTAAGGTTCAGCCTTGGGTACTCGGGACTCCAATTGATCTCGGTCGTGGGCCTGCAGTCATAGCCAGAAATCACATCGCCCCCGGGCCGAGTTGAAGGATAATAATGCACCCGTTCCCGATTGGACTCGGAAAATGCTCGAACACGCGCTCCGTCCGTCAGTACGTCTCCAAGGGTTCTCTTTGTCAAAGCTATGAAGCACTGGCCTGTGGATAACTACCTCGCTCGCTTCCCTCGAGGTTCCCTTGATTGGATGATCGAGAAATCTCGCACGACTTGCACCACATTCCAGCCTTACTCGACGAGTCGAACTTGTTAGCTGCAAACTTTGCTGGGCAACCGATAGGAGGTACGCATCCAGCAATGCGCGACTTGGAGTGTAAGGGGGCCGTTTCAGGGGCATGACTGGACTGCGAATCGACCAGGGCACCATGCGTCCAGAGCGAGGGAAAGGGAATATAAGTGGCAATACATTTCAAACGTCGCGGTTTGATGGACTGACAAGAAAGGGTTGATTGGCGGAGGTGAAGGATTGTAATTCAACACACCTTTCCGAGCCTACATGTAACGGAGTGTTGGATTGAGTTTTGTTCAGTATCTCCCGGTGGCGACTTCACAGATAATGGGCCTGCCATGATATTATAGCGTGTTTATCACGAAAAACGTGACGCCGTCAGGATAGATTGTACGATGATGCTGTCCAGGAACGGGCGTGTCATAATTGGCGTCCGAAAGTAGATGCGAAACGCGACGTCAGCGCTTGAGAAGTGCAGCGTCTGATGGGATTTGTCCACGTAGGTGTTGTGAGCTGCAAGCCCAGGAACGATCATATTTAGAATGTGTCGTAGTGAAAGAGATTAACCGAACCTTGTGGTTGTCCTACGACTTCTGCGCATGGGTTACAGGTAGCAGCAGGGTCGGGCCGAGGACGTGTTTCGTGGATAATGACAGACGCATGAAGAGCATTAGCTGAGGAGTCCGCAGGCCACAGGCAAGGTAGGTGGTGCAGATGTCAGAGGCTAAAAAGCGCGGGGTATATAGAGGACGCAAACCTGGAACCCCGGGCTGGCTAGGGCCGTGTCGAATTTTGCCTTTGCCTCGGCCTCGGATCTATTCGGCCTATTCCGTCCACAGTGCTCTTCTACATCTCGCGTCCATCTCGCTGTGTCTACAGGTCGGTCGATAACATCCATCAAAGATGTCTGAACGATAAGGTGAGTGCTCACCCTTCTACTTGCCCTACTGCCGCTTTCTGATCCCAACATTCAGTATTACTGTAAACAAAGTACTTCCCCCCGGACTTCGATCCGGCCTTGATTCATTCCGAGACGGAAGGGAACCAAAAGCTCGCAACAGGTAGTCCATCTTATGACACCATTCTCGGTGTATGTATTCTCTTTCTGTTACCTCACCGCGTGTGCAAATCATGGTCTATTAGACGATGCAATGCCCCTGGGGAGTATATATACACAGGTAAAAAGTTCAACGCAAGGAAGGAAATCGTCGGAGGAGAGGATCATTATGGAATCAAGGTATTCCTGTTCTACATAAATGGTACGTGACACTATGCTATGGTATGATGCGTGGGGCATACTCACATTGACGGGTAGTACATCACGTTCCGCGGAAATTACACTCGAGACGGACCCAAAAAATACAGATTATGTCACGGAACATGGTGCCTCTGGCAATTTCGAACTATGTTAGGAAGAGGAAGCCGTAGAGGAGGAAGGCTCGTAAATCTCGAGGAAGAGGAAAACAATCTCACGAAGGCGCTCGACTGGAGAATCGCACCATCGACTCGCAGCGGGAAATAGATGCCCTCGAGTTGTATGACATCTGCGCACGGAATGCGAGGAATGAACGCGTGGGTCAGTTGGGTGATCTCATCGCGCGTATCGGCAGCAAATCTGTGGTGAGGCCCCAAGGACAAGCAAAGGGAGAGGGAAGAAGAGGACGACGAGAAACCTGGGTGGGAGGTCTGCTCAAAGGTCTCGATTCCAGGAGCGGGACCAACTCACAAGACCGAGGAGGACGGCGAAGCAACATCGACGGTTGTGACGGTCAAGCGGAAGGCGGATAACGTCCAACCCGATTTCAAAAGCCTCTTACCGGAGAACACGCGGGCGATGGTGAATGCGATGTCGGCAAAGTTACAAGCAACAAAGAAGAACGTGGAATCTTCAAGTCGCTTGGGATCAAGTTTATGAAGGAGAAAGACAAAGTTGTTGTCGCTAGCTGACTATCCTGTAGCCGCATTTGCGTTCTCGTCTTAACCCTACATGTAGGAAAGAATATCTGTGGGATGAACTCGGGTGTAAGTTGATAACCTGTTAAGAGGTGACTCAGCCAAGTGCAGAATGTCATACGACTGGGAGCAAGACACAGAGGTACTGTCCACACCCAAACGTCAGATTCAACATCGCTGAGCATCAGTTCCACAGCGTCGAGACTGAACAAGGCACCGGCAGGGTGGGCTCGATGTGGAACGAAGTGTGACAAGCGTTGTTTGACGCTAGGTTCGCTTTCCCACCTCATACACATTTCTTGCATCGCCATCGGGAAAGCAAGGTACTACTGTATATGATGCAATGAAAAGTGGGGCTGTGCATTCCAGAATCGTATCCGCGTGCCAGGGACTCCTCATACTGCAATTTATTCACGGTTTCAGCCAGTCCTCGCAAGATGGTAAAGCCTTACCTCCGAGTTGCGGCCCTTTGAACAAAGAGGACCCTTTGATTCACGTGAGACGTCGAGTAGCAAAAAATGAGTATTGATTAATTGATTGGTAATATCGGTAGGACATACCAAGGTTACGAACTATGATACAAGTTGATACTACAGTAGGTGAATACTGTATAATGTCACGCACACCAGACCATCCGCACAACACCAACCTTCCTCCTGTAACATCAAACGCGCGCTCATGTCCTGCCGCAGCACCTATTAACGACTCATATATCAAGACGACCTGAGGGTGTCCTACATGAACGCTACCCACGGAAGGCTCCCTTCCGAGGCGTTCCCGCCTATGCCAAGCCAGACACCAGGCACGCTCATCAATATATTGCAGTAAATGTTACATTTCGACGGCCTAGTAGCTGTGGGGAGAAGCAGCATCGTAAAGAGTATATTGGATCAGGACACAGGGAACCGTAATAACCTAGAAATGCTACCGTGACATGGGGTTCTGTACCCCGAGGCGCACATAAATGGATGAAAAAAGTATGATGTCATGACGTGCAGTGGGATGCCACAGCTAAGGGATGCGACGCGCCTTGAGGCTGCTTTTCACAATAGTTGTCAAAGAGAGTAGTGTATTACACTCTCGGCAGATGGGGTCAACAAACTAAGAAGTAATTACTAATACACTAGATATTATTGTCCGAGGCCGTGACTATTATTGATTAACTACAAGCTGCCATGGGAGTGTGTGTTCGAGTAAAATGGAGTCACTTCCTTCGATAATGCCCTACATCTCATCTACATCATGATCATATTTCGCCAATAATCGCACCATATTCTGATATCCGTTCCGCGATGCTACTTCAGATGGGGTCCAACCATCGTCATTCCGCACACCGACATCTGCTCCGTGCTTCAGGAGGGCCTCGACAACCTCGAAATGACCACCAATTGATGCAAGATGCAATGCAGTGCTGCAATCATGCTTCTTTGCATTTACACCAGCGCCATGAAGGAGTAACAAATGGACAACATCCAAGTGTCCAGCGCGGGACGCTGAGTGCAATGGTGTCCAACCAGTCTCGTAGAAGGTGTTTACGTCCGCGCCACGCTCGATTAATAGCTTGGCAACTTCAAGACTTCCGACCCGAGATGCATAATGTATTGGAGTGCGGTGGTTTTCGTCCCATTCGTTGACGTTCGCGCCGCCGTCAAGTAAGGACCGCACTGTCTTAATACCCCCGGCCTCTGACGCAGTGTGCAATGAAATCCTCTTTTCAGACCTTTTTGCGTAGTTCCTGTGGCCAATGGATGGCCGGGAAACGTTGGACAAGGAGTCCTGCTGTAAGGTAACCTTTGCGGTTGCCTATGGAAGACACGTGTCCCTCCGCACCGCATTGTGCCGCCAGCTCCCACCTCAACACCACTTTCCTTTCATTCTTGTCTTTTCATGCCTGTTTCCTGTGTTCCTCTAACCCGCTGTGTTCGTAGTATTACTCTTAGATTCGTACTTCTCGGCACTCGTACTGTACAGCTTTGGTTTTGTATATAATGACCTCTCTAGCGTCCTGAAATAAGAGTTCCCTTTTGCGAGTTGCCTCTCACCTTCTCTCTTCCCTCTTAGATCTTAGCCTGATTCCCTCTATCTCATCAAACTCACGCGCGGGACTAACCATCTCGCTTCACTGCGGTACTGGGTCCGAACGGGTCAAATCGATGTGATCCTGAGGAACCTTGACTCCCATGTATTTCGCTAGACATTTTGCCACATCACGTTTCCCATTATGACGTGCCAGGTCTAAAGGGAGCGCGTTGTTGCCATTGCGAATGTTGACGTCCGCCGTGAACTTGACTAGCAGCACCACGACGTCGAGATGTCCATTTTGGGCTGCTTTGTGTAGAGGAGTGGAACCCTCACTATTGCGAAGACGGACATTCGATCTGGACATGAGCAGCTTTTTTGCGATCTTGAGTTGCCCGTGACTTGATGCCAAGTGTAAAGGGGTTTCCTGGCCTTGATTCCGGGAATTAACATCTGCGTCGTACTGGAGAAGTAATTCCACAACAGCGAGATGGCCATTCATAGACGCGAGATGGAGAGGACTAGAGAAGCTCTCATTGTTTGTATTTGAAGCTGCGTGGCGATCATGAACTGGTGTGTAGGATGGGGACGGATAACATTACATACCACTCGATGGAGACCGGTTGTCGATAGGGCGGGAGCCCGGAGCTGCGCCATTCTGGAGTAACAAACGCACAACTTCAAGATGTCCATCTTGGGATGCCAACATCAATGAGGTCGAGCCACTGTTGTTACGGGAGTCGACAATCGCGCTTTTCTGGAGTAGCAAACGCACAACTTCAAGACGTCCATTTTGCGATGCCAACATCAATGAAGTCCAGCCACTGTTGTTACGGGAGTCGACAATCGCGTTTTTCTGGAGTAACAAACACACGACTTCAAGACGTCCATTTTGCGATGCCAACATCAATGAGGTCGAGCCTTTGCTGTTACGGGAGTCGACAGTCGCGCTTTTCTGGAGTAACAAATCCACGACTTCAAGATATCCATCTTGCGATGCCATCATCAATGAGGTCGAGCCATAGTTGTTACTGGAGTCGACAGTCGCGTTATTCTGGAGTAACAAACGGACAACTTGAAGATGTCCATCTTGCGATGCCAACATCAATGAGGTCGAGCCATTGTTGGTACGGGAGTCGACAGTCGCACTCTTCTGGAGTAACAAACGCACGACTTCAAGATGTCCATTTTGCGATGCCATCATCAATGAGGTCGAGCCATCGTTTGCAAGGGAGTCGACAGTCGCACTCTTCTGGAGTAACAGACGCACGACTTGAAAATGTCCATGTAGCGATGCGAACATCAATGAGGTCCGGCCATCGTCATCACGGGAGTCCACAGATGCACCATGCCGTAATAATAGCTGTGCAACCTCTAGTTCTCCCTTCGCTGACGCCGCGATCAACGGTGTGGTCCCTCCTCGGCCTTGATAGTTGACATCCAAATCTTGGTCAAGTAATAAACGTATCATATCCAGATGCCCTCTAATTGATGCTTCATTGAGTGGCCTCCATCCATCGTTATTCAAGGCGGCCACATCCGCGCCATATTTCAGAAGTAATGTCACAATGTCGACATTTCCTTTGACAATTGCCGCATGTAACGGAGTACGGTAACATCCGCCCATGGAGTTGATGTCCCCTGGGCGAGTAACGATCAGGTGCTCTACGAGGTCTGGAAAACCCAATAGTGCGGCATAGTACAATGGAACAGCTTCTGATGGTGATGGGCGTGCCGTGGACATGGTTCCCAAGAATGGACGGTCGATATCGTAAATCCACACCCATATTTCGAAGTGTGGCTTTTTGGGATCAAAAAGATGCTTCATTGCGGTTTTGATTCTGGAAGATATGTCATGGTGTCGCATATGTTCGGCCCAGTATTGGGCTGCATAGATAGCGAGAGGGAAATTCATCATGCTATCCTTGTCAACCTGACCGTCCAACACGAGAAGGACGCTCAGAGAAGCCTCGGTGAGGGTCATGTGTGCCGAATCGGAAAGAATGTGGTACCGGGAAAGGCGTTCCTCGGCTTCGGCAAGGCGTTTTGATGTCAAGTATTCCTTGACTGAAAAGTGGGAGAACCGAACCACTCGCGAGCCATCCATGTCGACAATGGTGACTAAAGGGGAACACAATGATAACACCTCCGCTTCTGGGCTATTCGGGCGCCACGTCATGTCGTAGTGGGGACGTGATTTCGCATCAAATTGAATCGCAGAGATATTGACAAGTTCCTCCACACGAAGTGGTCGAATGGACTCTGCAACACATTGGAGCATGCGGTGAGCGTATGTTTGTTTCCCTTGAGGAATGCTTTGTAATATCTGATTATAAGTTTCGTCCAAGGTATCTGGCAAGTTATTGAGAGCCTGACTAATGTTGCATTGAGTATGCTGCAGAGCTGCCAGTTGACATTTGACATGTTGGAACCTAAGTCGGTGCATGAGAAACGTCGTGGTTTGTATAGTAATGATGGCCTACGTATAACCAGCTTTCTGGGAAAGCTTCCTGATCGCCAGGTTCTTTTCCTTCTGACTCCAGCTCTTGATCTCTTCAGTCGATTTTACAACGAAGTCAATATATTTAGCGATATCCTTCTCATGTGCACGTTCGTCGTCAAGGCAAACGGTGTGAGGTGTCAAGGATGTAAGGGCCACACTGATATCCGCCTTGTCGCAACTGGTCGTGCAGATGCGAAGATTTGGGAGGTTCAAGCCAATGAACTTCTTCACCAGATCAAGAATCCTGTCCCGGGATGGCTTCACATTAGCGACATTGGACCATTCGTCAATGCCGTCTATGATGATGTATATTTTTGGTTGTCCTTTGGCCTTGAGCATCTCTCCCAGGCAATCTAGTAGTGTGTCGTCATCGGGCAGGTCTAATCCTTCGTTAGAGTCAGAATAGAGCGCAGCGAGAATGTCATGGCATGTGTCAGATTGTGCAGAAAGCTGAGCGACGATAGAAGTTAGTAATCCAGTGACTTCTTGGTTCTTGTCATTGCAGTAGAAGTAGGCCATGAAGGCCAATCCCCTACCGTGTAGGTGTTTGACTTCTACGATAATGGTGGAACTGATTGATAATTTGAATGAGCTGGACAAAGGTTTTTGGTGACCACTTACCACAAAAAACTTTTTCCTGACCCCGCTGCGAAACGATGGGTCAGATGGCAGTCAGGGTAGTGGTGAAAAAGAAGTGGGGGACACGTACGTTTACCATAAATCCATAAGAGAGAACCATTTGCTACCCATTCCCTGAACCCTTTGCTTTGAGTAAACCACGAACCACTTCCCTTGAGGTGATTTCTGCGGGCAATGTTGTGATTTATCGTCGATCTCGGCGGGGAAAGCCAACGTCGAATGTCCCTCTTGAGCTGGCTCCCTGTGAGGTACATTCAGCTCCGAGAAAGATTATGGGTAAACATATGGGCTAACTCTCTATCTTCCTTATGCTATCCGTCATGTCTTTCATCGTACCTAACATCCGTTATAAGTGTGAGGAGCTCTGGAGGCACGAGTGTTCGATGCAGAATGAACCTACGCAGAGCTTTTTCTATGCCACCCATCGACACCTCGCTGTCTACGCGAACACATCTTGTCAATCGTTTGATAGCTACGAGAGTGGTATTTCCTACTACGCATGACGGCCTTCAAATTGTCAAACAGTCCGAGAACCACTTCGAGCGTGATCGCAACTGTCATCCGAGCTTCCTCCTGTGTAAGTCGATCTATTCGCCTTAGAATATCCTCGATGTCGTTTTCTCCGAAAAATTTATCCACGAATTTCTCTGTATGAGATCAGCTAGTGAAGATCACAAGGTAATGATCTGCTTACTGAAACGACCCTTTGCTATTTGCTTTTTCGCTTGAGCCAGTACTTTGAGTACTTCAACAACAATTTTGACCACGATTTCTTTCATCATTGGGAGAGACCGGATCTTCTCGGTATATATGTGAAGTCGCTGGAGGAAATTGGCAATGCATTCAAAGAGGTCCTCAAGGGCATCGTAGCTTCCACCGACACTAATAGCCGCCTGATGTGGGTAGCATCACATGAAGTCCTAATTATAGAAAGATGATACACACGGAGAGCAGCACGTCAATGCCGGTGAATATCAGCTTCGTAGGTTGAAATGGCACCTGTGGAGAGTGGAGAGTGTTGTAAAGACAGGATCAGATAAAGCAATTTCAGTCCCGAGGGCTTACAAAGGCTGCTGCGCCACCAAGGATGCTAGAAAACACATGGACAGCTGTTGCTACTGGACGAAGGCGGCCGATCAGGGCGCGATATTTGTCCCGATAGTCTTTGAACTCATCTCGTCTTCGTAGGAGTACCCGGATGGCATCGTCCGGGGAATGGCAGTTGCCAAATGGGTTTGCAGAGGAATGGTTGATAAGGTCTATTCCGGTCTGCTTGTAATAATCGTCCAAGGCGGTCTTTAGAATGAGTTCAAAATCTGTGGAGGGCAAGCCCGTTGAAGGAGAACTGGGGTGAGTCGATGGCGATGGCGATCTGCTTGGACACCACAGCTGGCACAAGTGTGATCTCAAACCATAGGAATTTCTTGCATCTGCCGCAACTCCTGCACGCCCGGGTGAAGTGGTGGATTTTGGCAACCTGGGCTTGCCAGATGAGCGGGGTAGCTGGCCTTCAGACATTTGCTTGTGGACGTAGATCAATTGGATCAACTGGGCACTCGTCTTGTGGACATGCGGATTTATGGGCTTTGAGGCAGTGTCCTAGCGTTACGTTACGAGCCAGTCGCTCGGAGACCTTACCTAAAATGAATGACAACCCCACGCCACACTTCGTCTCATGACCCTTCGCTTTCCCTAGAAAGGTGCCCCAACACGCTTCCAGATAAGAATCATATCAAACGCCCCCCCTCCCATCAATCAGAAGCACCTCTCGGGGCCCGCCCACTCATCCATTTGACACAGTCTCTTTCTTCACATTCACCTTTCAAACACATTTCCCAGCAAGTAACGATATCCCCTTGGCCTGGTGCACTTATCAAATACTGGCAACACCACCCCCCCTCATGGTGCAAGTCTCACCTCCTATATCTGGCCAAGGCATCATCTAGCGTGGATCGAATGTCAGAGGAGGACCGTGACGTAGTTGCTGGATATGTCAAAGTCGGGTGTGTATCGGCAAGGATCATGGGCAATTGCCTGTTACGGCTAGGAATGGCCCAGGATTTGCCTGGGTTGTACAGAGACTCATACTATCAGTACTTCTGTAGTCATACCACGTCAGTGACGCAGACACCTAAAGAGAGAGTTCATGGATTTACATGTGCGAAAAATAATGTACTAATATCCATTGGATATCCATTGCAATCCGTCGACTGGTGAACTGGGCGTTGGGTAGAGCCATTCGGGTCCAATATCAAAAAACAAACGCAAACGCCACAGTACGTCCGCCCATGCATACACGTATCCTACTCGCCTCACGTCTTTGGTCCACAGGCATCCTGTGGGTGTTACGACGAGTGTGCGAGGTCTGCCCTCGTGTAGTATTTCCTTGCAATGCTGGCCTCCGGAGCGCCGCCCGAGCAGTGCGCGCACGCGCGAGGTGACTCGGACGACGTTATGGACTACTATATCATCTCTCATCCCCTCGCTAAGTTCGATGCGATTCCTCCGTCTCCACTTCCTCTTTTGGAGGAGTGATGACAGCAGAGACACCTTCGACGTCGGTGCTACAAACAGCTAGACTTGCTTGATCCGGCGCTGCTGTCGCCCGGGCAGGGCGGGAGGCGCTCTACGTCGGTGTGGGCGATACGGCCCTGGCGCAGCCTCACAGCTTCCGAGTTTCTCCATCTCGCGCTCGATATCTTGCCCTTCGTGCGCACCCGAGTCCGTTCCACTTTACCGACGCGAGATCTTTTTTGCGCTCAGAGTAGATGCCCTGCCCAACGCCATGCTCGTATAGTGCGCAGGAGATCGAATTGCCCACCAGTTGCGTACGCCCTCTTCGTTTCTCTCAGCGGCCTGCCTTTTTGTGCCTTCTTTCTGATTTCCAACCTGACTCGCTTGCGACAGCCATGCTCGACACCCAGTCATCACGATCAGGCATTGCGGCCGCACATTTGTACTGGTCCTCGTCCCTCACGCCGCAGTACTATCTTGCTGGAGTGACGAAGCCCGCGGCTGCCACCATGGTCGCTGCAGGCGAGTTTGCACGTGGCTACAGAAACTTGTTCCAAGCGGACTGTCGTGGACAACTAAGGAAAAAACATAAATATCAAGTAAAGCGGAGGAACAGCGACGATAGTATGACTACAGTAAAGCCTACGAGGTGCAAAGTGGAAAATATGAAAGCGGGAGAAATATAATGTCCAAAGGTGTAATACAAAAGATCCATCGTATCTACATGGCTTTGTTGAATTAGGAGTATTGTTCAGAACCACCAATTGGGGGGGAGGCCGACACGGTCTAACATATCTTTGAGACTGCTAAGAACCGCCAAGCCGACCGCAGTGGACGAAAGGAGTTGACAGTGTCGCGTCCGCTACTACGAGGGTGGTCCAAGTTATGGCTATCGCTTGCGGAGGAACGAAAGAAATACTGACTCGGATGTAACCCTCCCTTCAATGACCATATTCATGTCGAGGTTCAGTTTTCGTTGCTCGGATTTCTGCAATTGTCGATATCGTTCGCGGACCTAAGGCCAAGGTCAGGGAACGCATCATCCCGAGCTGAAGGACGACAACGTACCAATCCTAGTTTCCCGTCGACAGATCCTTGAGTACGCGCTCCACCTCTATCAGCAATTCCTCCAGAGGGTTTTTTCCATCAATGACATGAAGCGCTGTGTTTGGTATGTCCGCCTCGCTTGCTGCTCTCGACGTTTGCTCAAATGAACAGGAATCATGTTCAAGAGGCTAATTGAGAGATTCCGCACGAATTAGGTTCCCATACAATCAGACTTGATAGCCAAAAAAAAATGCTGGATACCCAATAGAAGGTACGCATTAGGGCAATATATGTGCTGACCGGAGAGTAGAGAGGCCTTCTCGGAAGCGTAAGTTTGACGAGTTGGCCTGGGCATTACGTGTCCAAAGGGAGGGGAGAGGAACTGATGTGATGATAAATTCAAACCGTCGTAGTTTGGCCAACCCAACAAGACATCCGTTTGAATGAAACTGTTAGGATATGCTCATCACATGGATGTCTGACAGCCGAAAGCAGAGGGTCAACCGGTCAAGTATTGCGAAGGCGGAGGGAAGTCCGCGGTCACGTGATGGTACCCCAAGTTTCAATCTCAGCTTGTCTCTTCTCAGTACGATCCTCGCTTCTTTACCTCAGAAGGCAGCCGCAATAAATGAGACCCGTTCATACGCTGCCCTCCCCATCGCTCAGAGGCTCATCTGCCTGCTCAACCATCCGTCAAGTCAATAGCCTGATGTATTTTGCCGCGGCAGCTAGTGAAATTGCCCGGCAAGTAGAGATCGTATCCTTGATCATGTCAGGCCGTTGACCGTAATCTACTGCGTTGTTGAGTGGAATCTTAGAATCAAATGTTGAGACGCACTCCGATATGTTCGCTCCTCACGTCTTTGTTCTTCTGCAGGCACCCCGCTGCACGGCCTGCCTGACCCAGGAAAGACGCTCATCAAGGCAATTCCAACCTCGTCTTGCCTGCCGGGTTCCAAACTACAGAACATGTACCCCGGCACGTCAGAAGCGAACATCTGCAAGATGTCAGACAGGTGCGCGACACCAGCCCCTGCATGGCGTTCTTCGAAGAGCTTGACTCTATCACACGAGCAAGCTGCACACGATGATATGGACCGCGACATGGACCGCATTATCGCCTGGCTGCTCCCTAAACTTGACGCTGCCTCCTCGGCCTCCTCTTCCCCTCCTTCCAGCAGCGAGGAATGGACAAGCAACGTCTTTGTCGTCAGCGCGACGAACAGGCAGGATCTGGTCAACACCGCGCTTCTGTGTCCTGTGAGGTTCGACAGGCTGTTCTTCAGCGTAAGCGAGGCATAGCCGTGCATCTTCAAATCACTCATGCGCAAAGTCCATCTCGACTCTACCCCGCTGTCGATAAACCTCGCGCATGTCGCGGACGCGTGCCTCTTCCACTGAACTTGTTGGTGCGGATTTGATGTGCTGTGTGGGTGGATGTGGTGTTCGGAGTCATGTCGCATGAAGTACATCGTTTGCCACGTCAATTCTGTACTTCGCATCGTATTTTCTAATGCTTAACTGGATCTTCTATGAACTGCCAAGCTCGCTTCGAAACAATCGTCCTCAGTCACTTCAACCATGCAGTGAGCCTTACTGCTTACCCCACTTTATTACCCAGGTGAGAGGGCGATGCTGACGACCATGGATTGAGCACGAGACCAAGGCAAAGGGAGAGCATAACTATGATAGTACATCCAGTAGACGCAACGCAGTAGCGATTGAAGTAGGAGAAAATATAAGAGGAAGGGGTACATCAACACTGCTTCTCATATATATGATACGATACGAGTAACCGAATCTAGCCTAGTCACATATTTGTCAAAAAGTATGATATAATTGGGCGCGAGGCCGATACGATCAACAATATCTTACGGATCACCGAGGCGAATGCAATGGGCAAGCTACAGGAGCGAGTCAATCGATATTCTTGCTAGTGAAACCATAAAACTACCCACCATTATACAACCTTCCCATCGATGGCGACCTCAACGTTCAGCTTTGGGTGGTCGAGGCTCCTCCAGTGGATCTCGATCGTGGACCCGCGGTCATGGCCAGAAAATGCATCGCCCCGAGTTGAAGGATAACAATGTACCCATTCCGGATTGGCAAATACTCGAACACATGCTCCATCTGTCAACACATCTCCAAGGGTTCTCTTTGTCAACGCTATGAAGCAGTGGCCTTTGGATAGCTGTCTCGCTCGCTTCCCTCAACGTTCCCTCGATTGGGTGATCGACAAATCTCGCACGACTTGCACCACATTCCAGCCTTACTCGACGAGTCGAACTTGATAGCTGAAAATTTTGCTGGGAAACCGATAGGAGGCACGCATCCAGCTATGCACGGCTTGGAGAGTAAGGGTGCCGTTTCAGAGGCATGAGTGGACCGCGAGTCGGCCAGGGCATCATGCGCCCAGAGTGAGGGAAAGGAAATTGAAATGATAATACATTTCAAGCATCGCATTTTGATGGGTTGACAAGACAAGCGTTGAATGGCGGAAGTGACAGAAAGTAAATCCGACACACCCTTCCGAGCCCACATGTATGGAGTGTTGGATTGAGCTTTGCTCTGTATCGCCCACCGATGGCAACTTCACCAATAATGGGACTACTACGATGTTGTAGCGTATTCATCGCGAAAGATGCAACGTCGTCACGATAGATTGCGCGATGATGCCGTCTCGGAATGGGTGTCATAATTGGTGTCCGCAAGTAGATGCGGAACGCGACGTCAACGTTTGAGAAGTGCGGCGTCTGAAATTTGTCCATGTAGGTGTTGTGAGCTGCAAGCCTGGGGATAATCATATTTTGAACGTGTCGTAGTGAAAGTGAGTAACCGAACCTCGTGGCTGTCCTACGACTTCTACGCGTGGGTTACAGGTTGCAGCAGAGTCAGGCCCAGGTCCGAGAATGTATTTTGCGGAGAATCATGGATACATGAAGAGCATTGGCAGAAGAGTCCTCAACGTGGTGGGTGGTGTGGGTGTGTCAGGGGAGGAGGTGAAGCTGGAACCCTGGGCCGACCTGTGTTGGCAGTCAGATCTACATAGTCAGATCTCGTCGGATGCGACATTTGCCTCAGACTCGGCATGTTCCGTGCACCGTCACGGTGTTCTACTACTCTCGCGTCTATCTCGCTGTGTCTACAGATCGGTCGATAACATTCATCAAAGATGTCAGAAAGAAAATGTGAGTACTCACTGGTCTACCTTCCCTACTGCTGCGTTTAAAGGACAACATTCAGTATTAAACAAAATACGTCCCCCGGACTTCGATTTAGTCTTGATTCCGAGATGGAAAGGACCCAAAAGCTCGCAACAGGTAGTCCATCTTATAACACCATTCTCGGTGTATGTGTTCTCTTTCTATTACCTCACCGTGTGTGTAAATCATGGTCTATTAGGCGATACAATGCCCCCGAGGAGTATATATACAAAGGTAACAAGTTCAACACGAGGAAGGAAATCGTCGAAGGAAAGGATTGTTATGGAATCAAGATATTCCGGTTCTACATTAAATGGCACGTGGCACTATGCTATGGTCTGATGTCCGTGGCATACTCACATTGACGGGTAGTACATTATGTTCTGCGGAAATTACTCTCAAGACGGACCCTAAAACTACAGATTATGCTACGGAGCATGGCGCCTCTCGCAATTTCGAACCATTGGGGGAAGAGAAAGTGGTAGAGGAGAAAGGCTTGCGAAGCTTGGGGAAAAGGAAAACAATCTCATGAAGGTGCCCGAGAATCGCACCATCGACTCGAAGCGTGAAATGGACGTCTTCGGCGCGTTGCATGACATCTGCGCACGGACCATCTCACGAGGCCGACGACGACGACGAGGCAACGTCGACAGTCGTGACAGTAAAGCGGAAGGCGGATGACGTCGAACCGGATCTCAAAAGCCTCTTACCGGAGAACACGCGGGCGATGGTGAATGTCGGCGTCGTTACAACCGGCAAAGAAGAAGAAAGTGGAACCTTCAAAGTCGCTTGGGATCAAGCTTGTGAAGAGGAAGACAAGGTCGTTGTCGCTAGCTAACCATCCCAAAGTTGCGTCCGCGTTCTCGTTTTAGCCCTTACATGTATGGTAGGATACTTATGGGATGATCTTGGGTGCAAGTTGATTCTTAGCCTCACAATAAGTGACTCAGCCAAGTGTAGAATGTCATACGACTGGGAGTAAAAGACAAAGGTGCTGTCCGCATGTAAACGTCAGATTCAAAGTCGCAGAGTTACAATTCCATAGGGTTGAGACTGAACAAGGCACCGGTAGGGCGGGCTCGGTGCGAAACAAAGTGTCACTAGCATTATTTGACGGCTAGGTTCGCCTTCCTAGATTCTTCTTGCATCGCAATCCGGAAAGCCAGGTACTGCTGCGTTTGATGCAATAAATAGTGGGGCT
>QFEY01000402.1:0-10868 GCA_003316435.1 Russula virescens
CAGGCTGCGGTCGCTGCTTCTTTTGTTTTCTTTTTTTGGTTCTTAATTGTGTGTGGTTCTTAATTGTGTGTGGTTCTTAATTGTGTGTGGTTTGTCCTCTTCCTTGGGTTCAGCTGTGCGGATGGCTTTGAGCACCAGTTGTTTGGCTCTCTTGAATCCGACAAAGGGGGTTTTTCTGGGAAGCCACAGCAGTTCAATGTTCAGATGGGGGTGTGTGTCCATGAGCTCACCTATTTTAGTTAGGCTTTTGATCGCGATGTTTTGTTCTTCGTGAGGTGACGAGTTCAGTACTTTGCTGATCACCAGGCTCGAGGGGGTGGCAATGTGCACTTTTGTGCAGGCGTTGGGTGGGCAGGAGGTAAGGAAGTCTGTGAGTAATTCCAGGGCCAGAGGGAAAGCATATAGCGCGGAGTCGTTTTTGGTGATTGTCTCACCGAACACCCTCTCTGTGTGTTTCCAGTTGCACCCTTGGTGGTAGAGTACTGCTGATGCCGCCCCGAGTTGTTTATTGTCAGGTCTGTGTTTGTTCAACAGGACCCTGATGCCAAAAATATTGATAGTTGTGCCATCTCAGCATTGGTTGACCAGTGTCTCAGTGACAGTTTGGTAGTCTTGGTCGGTCTGTCTCAGGGTGCATTTGACCCTGCCTTCCTAGGTGGGCATGTCTGCGGGGACGTCTGAGAAGGACAGAATGCGCAGGCCCTTGGGTGATACTCGTGATGCTAGTGTGCACAGAGTAGTGCACACTCTGGCATGGTTTGGAGTGGGAAGGGGGTCATCCTCCGGCCGTGGTGTGTACCAGTCTCTGCCAAGGTGCTGGAGAAGTTGGCTTCTCTTGGATGCCTTGTAGAGGCAGAAAGCTGTGTTTTGTGTGAGCATGTTGAGTCTGAGGTCCATCGGGAGGATGGTGAGGAGGTGGTGGAGGGGTTTGTGTGGGGCAGTTCGGAAGGCGCCCGTGATGACCCTCACTGCCTCGTTTTGGACGGTTTGGAGTTTCTTGACCAGGGTCTTTTATTTGCCAGTGTACCATAGTTGGCATCTGTATGTTAGCATGGGAAGGCAGATCGCATTGTAGGCGATTCACCATCTGGCATGGTCGAGACCCCGGACTGAGTTTCTGAGGAGTTGGAGAGCCTTGATGGAAGCTCTGGCTCTGTTGCACATGGTCTCTACGTGTTGAGTCCATTCTAGCTTGCTGTCTAGGAAGAATCCTAGGTAGCGCAGGCTGGTGCTGGTGGGTACTCAGTAGTAAGTGTTATGTGCAGGTAGAGGGAGGTGTACATAGCTAGGAGGGTTAGCTCTTTCTCTCGGCTTTCTGAAGAACATGAGCTCAGTTTTGTCGGGTTCGACGCTGAGGCCAGCTTGCAAGAGCCATTCGACACAGGTGGTGTAGTTGGTGTGGAGCACGTTCTCGACCTCCTTCCAGCTTTTGCCACATGCAAAAATAGCACTGTCATCAATGTACATGCTGAGGGAGGAGTCCGTTTGTTCCCTCATCTTGTGGAGGAGGGGGGCAGTGTAAATGATGGAGAGAACCAGTGAGACCGGGGACCCTTGCGGTGTGCTGACTGTGAAGTCGAAAGGATCAGAGGTTCTTCCATTGAAGTGGAGTCTCACCGTTTGGTTTTCAAGGAAGGACTTGCACCACTTGACTATTTCTGGTGCGAAGCCAAAGTTGGCTAGCGTTTGGATTAGTCTGTCATGGTTTATGTTGTCGAAGAAGCCTTGAATGTCGAACAGGAGAAGTCCGCATTGCAGACCAGCTTGTTGAGCTGATTGAACGTCGTGTATGAGAGAGAGGCCTGCATCTAGGGTTGATGAGGCGTTCCTCCCACCATACTGCGTAGTGGGGATGATGGGGTATGTGTCCATATCTTTGTAGATGAGTTTGGAAAAATACACTACCCATTGCATGGTCCTGCTGCTGTCTTAATGCTGGTTAGGGTCATCAGTGCTCAGTCAGTGGTGTTCCAGTGTGCTGGGAACATGTATCCCAACCCAAGGACCCTCTTGCAAGAGCCCACCATGCACAGGGCATGTGGCAGGATTCAACTTAAGCCCCAGACCTGTATTACTCAATGTGGGACCGACAAGGGAGTTAGGTCTCTCCAGCCAGGGGAGGGGGACTACCCCATCCTGCCACGGTCCAGGCAGTAGGTGCCATTCCCATCCCTGGGCACCTGGTTTATTGTGCCCCTGTAGGCCTGGATCCCCAAGGTGTCCCAGGTCCTTGCCTTGCCTAGTTTGACCAGGGTGGTCCTTCCCTGGAGTCCACTAGACTAACCACCCATGGACCAGGGCTTTTTATGGCAACCACCCAGTCCAAGGGTGCCAGGTGGCCTGTCCCATTACTTCTGACCAGTGTCCTGGTGCAGGTGGGTTGGCTGGTTTTTATTTCCGGTTCCTGGTCTTACTAATCCCTTATCTCTAGCCAATCTTGGCAGGCCATTCCTGGCCAGGCCCCACAAGGACCTTGTTAGGGAAGGGGAGGGTGAGGTTTTGAACCTGCAGCATTAGGAGCCACCCCTGCTGCACCCACTGCACCACCCGTGCCCCCATGTGCATTCTGTATGTTCCGATGGTGGTAGCAGTCATAGGTAAGCCCAATGACCATCACAAGGCCACTGGGGACAGATTGCTGGACTCAACTGAGGTCCTTGTGCACACCCTCAATCCAACTGCCATCACTAGGGATGCCTCTTAAGTGGTGGGTTAGACAGCCCTGCTTGATAAGACCTTGTCTGAGGTCTTACTTGCAATAGCAAGCCTAGTGAGGTACAAGTGACTTGTGAGTTTCCAAATGAAGTCACATCATGCCTAATTAGAAAGGTGTCCAGGCCAAAGTGGACTGGAATGTGGTGTGACTCTGAAGTTGATTGCTTAGTCCAATCAATAGACTTTGGGTGGCTTGTGACTAAACACAAGTCCAAGAGTATATGCTAATGAGATGAGGAGGGCCTTCAGAGGTGCACAAAGATAGAGATAAGACAATAGCATGTATTGGAGTAACACAAGCTTAAGGCTTGGAGTAAATATAGGTGTCTCTTTATATACTCAAACTAGCTTCCAGAACATTCCAAACCAACTATCAATGAGTAAGTGATCAACAATCAATGAGTCAGTTATTGGTAAGCAATGAGTCAGCAATGAACAATCAATGAGTCAACAAGCAACAGGCAATGAGTAATCAATGAGTCAACTGACAGTCAGCAACAAGTAATCATAGAAGGCAAGTGAGTAAGTAACAAGTAATCAAATGAGTTAGTGACAGTCACACTAGAGGAGTCATAAGACAGGAAACAAGAAGTAAGAGACAAGACAGAAGCACGTAACACTGCTGAACATGTCCCAGTGCATTAGCATGAACCTTTGTGGGTTTGTCTAAGGATCCACACGGGTGACACTGTGGGTTATTTTTGGCACACTGCACCCGCAACCTTTCAACCTGTACCTATACAGACACCATACCTGCGGTTGGCAGGTTCACACCACGGTATACTCAAAAAACCGCAGTGTATCAGACAGATACCGCGGTACATTGTATTAATAGTAAGGTAGAGCAAATCCATACGCATCCAATGTCATGTGACTGTAGCGTGATTTTGCGTGACAATCTCAAGAAATTGAAACTCTAATTACCATGAGCACTTTACAGGAAATCAATGACCGATAAAAAATTTCTTTTCATGTTTTGAGGATTTTGTTGGTTCCAATTTTTTGAGATATGGAGCCAAAAAGTTGTTATTAAATAAAGATTGGATAAGTACAGACAAATGGCAATGACCACGTGATGTAATCAAGTCGCATCCAAAGTGCTGTTGTGCTGTGTTTGACTTCTTGTCAACACGTTGTCCTCATTAACGCTCGAGCAATCAATATTGGGTGCTGAAAAATGCCTAGAGTAAAGAAGCAAAAACTCAGGGACATCCTGAACTTGGGAAACTTCTCAAAGAAGAAGAAACAACGAACCACACCAGCCAGTCCACTTCGAAAAGGACCTCCACTTGCATGGGAGTTTGCAGCCCAGTTCTTTGTGCCCCAGGAGATCGAATCGACAAACACCAGCAAAGATCCGAATACCGGAGAAGCTATAGAGGATGGAGGATATGGAGATGAACTGGATGAGCATGGGATAAATGATGAAGACAGGGAGGGAGACACACATGACGATGATGTGACAGAAAAGATATGGGAGCCACCCAGCCTTGAAGCTATGCAGGTAGCACATGAAGCATACAGAGATGAACCAGACGAGCCTGGGATGAGTGATGAAGATGGGGAGGGAGAGGCACACGACGATGCAAGAGAAAAGAAATGGGAGCCACCCACCCTTGAAGCTGCGCAAGCGGCACATATAAAGATCAAAGCCATCGTTTATCCACCACGCGATACTGGGAGTGGCTACAAGGACCCACACCTTGATCTACTTCTGCGAAGCCGGCTTGAATCAATGCAGCGACTCTTGTGGGCATATATTGACGTCAAATCCTCATTCTTCCAGAGATGGATGGCGGCCTCACTGGATATAGCACGCATGGTCGAAAGAGGCCCATGGTTTGCTCGACGCCTCCGAGAGTGGACTTCAGCATTCATTAAAGATGCTGAGGACCTTCCATTTAATATCTATAGCACCTGGAATATGTCATGAGTGGACGATAAAGGCCTCAAGCAAGAACTATTCACTCACTTGCAATCTATTGGCAAATACATCTCTGCCATGGATGTGGTTCACTACATGGCACAGCCAGATGTGCAAACACGATACAGAATGAAAAAGGGAATCACTGAAATGACTGCAAGAAATTGGCTTGGCCGGATTGGGTTTCGATGGACACTTGAGCCATCAGGGCAATATGTGGATGGTCATGAATGAGATGATGTAGTTGAGTACCGCCAGAAGGTCTTTCTGCCACGATGGAAGGAGCTTGAGCCAAATTTGCATGGTTGGACACAGGATGGGATGGAGGAAGTTGGTGAGAGGCCACAGCCGCAACGGCTGGTGGTCTGGTTCTATGATGAATCCACATTCTATGCCAATGATGGCCAGAAGAAGCGCTGGGTTCATAGCTCTGAAAAGGCAGTTCCACGTGCAAAGGGCGAGGGGGCATCCTTGATGGTTGCTGACTTTGTTTCTGCAGACTATGGGTGGTTACGATCCCCTGATGGAGAGGAATTGGCTCGTGTAATTTTTAAAGCAGGAAAAGCATGAGATGGATACTTCACAAATACTGAGATCATTCTCCAGTTGGAGCTTGCAATGGACATTGTCCAGAAACATTATCCTAATGATCAGCATATCTTTGTGTACGATAATGCCACTACACACACAAAGCAGCCACCCACTGCCCCAACAGCTACCAAAATGACAAAGAATCCCTTGAAGAACTTTGGGGTGGATGTCACTGTGACTATTGAAGGAAAGATTCAGTACACTCCTAATGAAAGACCTCAAAAGCACACTGTTCAAATGGGCCCAGGCATCCTTCCGAATGGCCAGCCACATTATTTCTATGACACACCAAGCACAACAGTCCTGGGCATATTTAAAGGAATGACAAAGCTCTTGCAGGAACGTGGACTTACTGAGGAGGCAAAGCTCAAGGGATCCTGCAAAAATTTCAAGTGTGCAACAGGTGCCACACATTGCTGTCAGAGGCGTGTGCTGTACAACCAGCTAGATTTTGCTAATCAACTGTCTGCCATCGAGATTGCCTGCAAGGCCAGAAGTTTTGAGGCAATCTTCTTGCCCAAGTTCCACTGTGAGCTCAACTTCATAGAGCAGTGCTGGGGACATGCAAAGAGGGTGTATCGTCAGTATCCCCCATCACCCAAGGAAGGAGATCTCGAGAGGAATGTGTTGTTGGCACTTGAGTCTGTTTCTGTGGAGATTATGCGAAGGTGTGCATTAATCTCATCCAATGACTGATAGATGACTGATAAGGCTCTCACACAACTGACAGATATGCTTGCCGGTCTCGATGCTTCATTGATGCTTATTATCATGGTCTAGATAGGAAGCAAGCTGCCTGGGCATCCCAGAAGTATAGGGGACATCGAATGATGCCAGAAACAGTCATAGATGACCTCATGAAAGCAGGGTTGTGACCCCCCTATATTCCAAAGATCTATGCTACTTCTGTAATATATCTTATATCCCTTTTGTAGCCTGTCATAGTCTCATCTCGTGTCAGCCCATCTCACATGCCCCTGCTAAGCTACCTGTCACACATCAGTCACAGACGGTCACAGACCCTGGACATTGGATGAGTATGGATTTGCTCTACCTTATCTACAACTACAACTACTACTCATATTTAATATACATATGTAGCTACTAATGACTACTTCTGTACTACATCTGTTTGTGCTGTGGAATACAAAGCTACATGCAAAAAAAAAGATTGAGAGGCAGGCATTGGGATCAAAGAAGGGTGTGGCCACATGGCAAAGTGAGATGAACACGGCACCAAGGCGGATGTCCAGGGCCATAGGATATTGACGGTAGATGTAGCACCGGCATTTGCGGTCAAAAACACGGTGGCAGCAGCAACAAAGTTATCATCATCACCGATACTGCCATTGTCGATGCTACGACTGCTGCTGCTGTCTGCAAAGTCAACCACTCTTGTGCTCCCATCAGCTGTCATTGATCTTGCTGCCATCGCTGCCATTGAATCGCTGATGTCGCTCCCACTGCTGCTGTCGAGTCCTGTCAACATTGCTGTTGTCACAACGGTAATGTGAATGAGAGGGTTAGGGGAATGACTTGACAAACATGTACGCGATGAGAAGATGGCGAAACAAAAGAAAAAAAAAGGAAACAGAACCTTGGAGACAATGACCACATGCCAACCCATCGAGGAAAAACAATGCAAGCCATTCTGTGTTTTAGATATGCCACTGTGTATGTTCACAAGAGTTGCGTTGAGGAAGGTGGGGCGTCGATAATGTAACTTGCCCTCTATCCAACCGAGCGAGTGCACCGTCAGCATGCTGAATGTTTGCCCTTTATCTGCAGCAATAATGCTGAGGCAGATCAAAGGGCAGAACGGTGGAGCGATGACCACAGCAGGTCTGGCTGGCCTGACCAGGGAGAAGGTGGGAGAGGGTCCTGTGGAAGGCGAAAGCCGCCACCAAAAAAGGTCCGGATTGGAGCACGGGGCATTGCTTGAAGAAGAGGGAAAGGGTAAGCTTAAAGTTGAGGTGAGAAAGCCAGACCGAAGGCTTACCCGGCCATCAGTTGTTCGAGAAGAAGACAGCCTTGGGACTGGTTATTATTGTTAGAGTCAGTGATTCCGGAACGATTGGGATGGCTAGGAGGTGTCGGAATCTGTTGAGCTGCGCTGGATGAGGAGGAACCCGCGGGGGAGACAGGCGATTGCGAGGCTAGAGATGGAGGCCAGGGACCAACAGCGGCTCTAACTGCAGCTGCACGGCAGCTTCTTTAAGGGCAGGACGGCAGGGCGATGGCCATGGCAGGTCTGGCTGGGATGGTGGCAACTGACACAAGACGAGACGAGATGACGAGAATATGACATGTTGCAGCAACTCGATCCGAACGAGCACAAGCACATGCTCAAGGCATTGTTGCTGCAAGTCAGACAGATTGGGGGTGAAGGGGCCTACATCTTGACGCCATGAGATGCCACAGAGAAGGGCCCAGAATGGCCACAGCCATCGAGAATGGGTGCAACTGAGCGCACCCAACTGTTGCAAAGGATGCCACTGGAGGGCATGGCGAAGGTCTTGAAGGCAATGGGCACTTGCAAGCCCAGAAGAGAGACTCCCATGGAAGGAAATCCACAAGACAACGAGGCCTGTTGAGGCTGGAGGAGCGGACATGGTGGGCGCCGCTAATGAACCCCATTCCGTTATGGGTTTTGGGTCGGCATGTGGATTAAGGTTGAGGGGGGGAATGACCTGATGAGGACAGGTGAGACAAAAAAGATACAGAAAACAAAACGAGACTCACCTGTAAAAGAACCCATAGAATACCTGCAAACTGTAGATGTGGGTATGGTTCATCACGGTGCAGCTGAATCCAACACCGTACTTGCACCTGTCACACCTGTGACCATAACACCATGGGGTTACCTGCACCCGTGTGGATCCCTAGGTTTGTCAGCTAGGCTCTAGGTGTGATATAAGACATGTAGATAACAAGACCTTTGAGGCAGCTTCTGTCCACACATCCCCAACTTTAAGCCACTTTGTAAATGTCATTTATATACACTGCAGCAATCTCAGGAGCGTGCAGGTAGGCATGGCAGCTATGGCATTTTAGGGGTAAACTACTCACCTCAGGAGTGTGCAGGTAAGCATGGCAGCTGAGGGCATCAGAACAGACTACCTACAGTATATAAGAGAACAACTAAAGTTTCAGGTACTGTACTAGTATGAAACAAATGTCAAGAACTAAGCTAAAGTGTCCTAAACTGTAAGCTAGTGTCCAGCAAGAATTTGGCAGATCTACAGATCCGTGCTCACATTCAACACTCCCCCTCATTTTGCAGACCATCTGGGGACTGAAGCAAAATGTTTTCTTGCAGAATGGGGATGCACATGGGATTTTATTCGATATTTTCTGGCAGGGTAGCCAGAGCTGGGGATGAGGATGTGTGTGACAGCACGTGTGATGATGTGTGACAGACTTGATAGAGGCCATGTATGCACCTCCCTCTGGTCCTCTGCAACTCGATGGTTGCTTACTCGACCCTAAAATGTTGATGGTGACAATGGTAGCTGGCAAAGTAAGACAATGGTAGGCATGAGGGAAGGTAGGTGGCCACTTTCGGTGGTGGCCCTGCTGAACTGACATGTTTTTCAAGCCACAGGTCCTGCCTTGTGTGGCAGTCAATGCTTCCTGTCGCATTTGCTCTTCCGGCCTCAAAAGGCCTCATTTCTTTGTGTGCCGCCTTCCATGATGGTGCCTTCTTGGGCTGGCAAGTGCCCCTTGCCTCTAAAGTGGTCAGCACATGCTCCAGCGGCATGTCTTGTGGTGGCAAGGTGCACTTTGTCACACCCTCTCTTGATGGTCGTGGCAGCTCAAGCATTCACTCGCTGTCCCTTCTTGATGGCTGTGGCCTAGTGTTTCGGCGGCTGTGGCTAATTTTCGGCTAAAGCCGAAGCCGCAGTCAGCTAAAATGCCAGCTGAGCCAAGCCACATATGGTTGAGTCTGCCATTTTTAGTCGACTGTGTCTGGGCCAGCTAATGCCAACTGAGGCCAGCTGAGATGGCTGAGCTGGCTATTTCTGCGCTTGCTGGCTTTTTCTGCACTTTTTCTGCTCACTTCCTACACTGCTTGCATTCATGGCCACAACACCTCCTCCCCCTCCAGGCCCTCCTCAGATACCAGACACCCCTATACACCTACGCAGCACCACTACTAATAGGTTCGATCCAAAGTTTGAAGATAGAGAGAATGCTTTCTCACGGTTGGCAAACAAGATGTGCCCCTACTTCATTGGCCTGGTCCCTATCTCAACTTTCCTGGATTCTTTTCTACCCCTCAGCAAGCCGGACTACGTTAATACCACCTTCATTGAGGAAGTGTCCTCTGTGCTGAAAAACGCGGCTAATGAAGCCGATATGTATAAGCCCTTTGTACGTCCTCATGTTATTCCCTACTTTTGTGAGACTGACTTTTTCCAGATTAGAGCTGTTTCTCCACACCTCCCAAACCTTTGTCTGGTCGATACATCCCACTTGGATGACAAGGCGCCAAACTCGCACTTCCCTTTCCGATGCCAACCTGATTGCTCCGTGTACAAATATCGCACTGATCACGAGAACATGCTCAATTCGTCTACCGTCGACTGCCTCATTGAATTTAAGACCACATCGGATCAAGACCCTTTTTTAGTCGAACCAGCATCATCTCCGGCACCTCCAGCATCGGTTGATCCCAAGAATTCCGGCAATCTCGGCCGCGGCAAAACGACTTTGAACCCCTTTATGAACACGACTCCCCTTGCTCAGCACGTAGCAGGGCAGCTTACTTCATACGCTTCCTTGGTAATGAGCGCTCAATACCGCACCCATCTCTTCACTGTCCTTATTTTGAAAGAGTATGCAAGATTGATTCGATGGGACCACGGCGGTGCACTTGTCACCGAGCCGATCTACCACGATAGACAGCCACATCTTCTCGACTTCCTCATTCGCTTTAATGACGCAACGCCCGCAGCTCACGGCTGTGATCTCACTGTTCGCCCTACCACTACCACTGAACGGCGAAAGGTGCAAGGCTTGCAACCCTTTGCAGATGCAATGTGGCTTCTCACCGTAACTATCTACGACCCTTCTTGACGGCGAAATAAAAATAAACTCATCATTTGCGCACCGTATGCTCAACCCGATATTCCCGCGGGTCGCTGGACCCGAACGTCAATCGCCTATGATATCCAAGCGAAGAAATCTGTCTTTCTGAAGGATTCTTGGTGCATCGACTTGGACGACATCCCTCCTGAAGGCGAAACTTATGCTAGGCTGCAAGAACATGGGGTTTGTAATATCGCTCAATGTGCACTGGCTGAGGATGTTGGGGAGGAACATTTTCATCGCACTCGGACACACGATTTCAGTGGCAAGGATGGGGTATTTCAGGATTCGTTGCACTTTGTGGCTCATTGGCACTACCGCCTAGTTCTGGATTAGTGTTTCGGCAGCTCCGGCTAATTCTCGGCTGAAGCCGGAGCTGCAGTTGGCGCCAATACCCGCCGAGCCGAGCTTCGTGTTGTCTGAGCTACTATTTTAGTCGACTGCCAATGAGCCAGCTTTGTGTCCGCTGCAAGTGGCTGAGCTGGCTAAGTCCTACTCTCATCGTTTTTTTTTGTCCTGTCCTGCCTCCTAGTGCCTCCTGCCCCCT
>QFEY01000403.1:0-13416 GCA_003316435.1 Russula virescens
ACTCCACTTCTCTGTCCCCCACCTTGTAAATTTTATGATGAACACAGAGAAACTCAGGTCTAGTCATGCAGGGTTCGCATTCCACCACGAGGCAGTTCTCCTTTTCACATTTCCTGATGAAGAATCCCAATTGACTAGCTTCGAGCTTACCGTATCTTGCAGACACCTCGACTGGCAGGTCTCTTCTGCGGCACAAATTTCCAATGTCCTTCGCCCTTTTTTTTCAGATGTGGTCGATCTCACTCTCGACTACAGGAAGCATACATTATCGTCGGAGTGGCACAATCAGGCCAACCGGACACAGTGGCGCGAACTTCTCGGATCATTTAGGAATGTGAAGACACTTCGTGTTCACAATGGCCTCGTTGGGGAGGTCTCTCGTTCTCTAAAATTGGATCGAGAATCACCTCTGGAGATACTGCCGGAGCTGAAGGAGCTCATATGTCCTACGAGAAGTGTTGATGACAAAGCATTTACACTGTTCATCCGGGAATGTGAGGTCGCTGGTCAACCAGTCAAGCTCATCAGGGAGACGTTTCCAGTTGGAAGCACTTGCTATATGTTCTATGCCTCAACTGACAACACGTATATCGAAGCAGAATAAGACCCTCCACCATAGCCACGATCTGCCGGACGTGAGGGGTTAGTCAGGCCCAGATATGTCGCGAAACTGGCAGTGTAATACAACAAACCCTTCCTTGTTATAATGTTCGTCCATTGCTATCCCCTGCCCTTTGTAGAGTCCCATCTTCTTTACAATTTATCTTCATCTCGCCGTTTACATTTATCACGTTATATGGGGTATTGTTATCGCCATCGCAAATGACCTGTCTTTGCTAACTGTGATGCTATTTATACCTTCCCACTCTCACCTTCCTTCTGTTGCAGTATCGTCCGCCTCATAAAACCCATGCTGTCTTGTCCATCATTACTGATTCTTCAGCATCCTCTGCCATTATCATCTGACATTCTGCCTTTCAAGCTTCACTTTGACCATGAGGGAGGAGAATCCTCACAGGGCTGCCTATTCTTTATTCTAATTGCCTGAGTGGATAAATAGCAAGTAGAATAACAAGAAATATCTCAGCGACATTTAGTTGCTACTCCATAAAGTGGACATGATAATCTAATGCTATATCACATACCGCATACTTTTACCAACCTTTGCAGGTATAGCGCATAAGGGTTAATGATCGCAAACACATCCGCTCTTGGTGGTGACCGTCAATCATGGAAAAGACATCAGGCTTTGTAATTGGATGGCCCAAGAATGATTTCCTGTCTTCCTTCAAGCTAGAATAAACTTCAACATGCTCGTCCTTCACGTAAACACACCAACCGCACAACATAAAGTCAGCATCGTCCCCCCCTCAAATGTGTCAAAGGCGAATCACAGTCAATCAGAAGTCTGCACGTGACATACCGCCTCAGCTACGTGGGCATCCATTTGGGATCGATCAAATAGCTCGCGAAGAATGCGAGATCCTTTCCCTCACTTAGACGTCAATATCCCACGCGCATTTTACAGCGTTCCAGCAGTGGGATGCGCTGATTGGGCCCAAGGCTGCCCATAGTTGGGGGTGGCGTGACCTACTGAGCCCAAGCATGTTCTCGGTATTTGAACGTGATCAGAGTGAGAGTGTCAGTATGGAGTGATGGTACGGGAGTGTGAGGAGAACGTACCAAGCGCTGTAGTGTTGTAAGTCCGGAAACGTGTCCTCGGATGAGATGATCTGGGTTGGGGAAGAGTGACAAAAGTTAGTGGGGAAACAGTGCAATGGGGTCGTGAGTGAGAACTTTGAGATGGGCTCGGGGAGTTTGGAATATGAGGGACTCCTTGAGTCCAGCAGGCAGGAACAGAGGCACACCTTGTCCGAGAAAACAAGGCACGCTGGCCAAGTCGTGAATATGGTGTGAGAGATATACAGGCGGAAAGTAAGTTTTAGATATCGGTAGGCCAGAAACAAATTGGACGTAACGAACAGATTTTAAGCTTTTTGTTGCATTCTTGTCGCTAACTTTTACGGGTGATTAGGGCGAGGAACACAGTGCCTGAAACACCCTCAGCCACCCCCATCCCGATCACTCAAAGCTTGTGAACGAGTACAAGGCGCACATACGTACGCTCGAAACAAAAGTTGAAGAAGTCGCTAAGCGGCCCCCGCTCAACCAAGGCCCAGGTTTGCAAGCGTTGCGTGAGGAATTAGCCAACGAGAGGCAGGCACTTCAAGAAGGATGTACGTCACGGCTTCGTCTTATTCCTTCATCCTTCAGAAACTAACATATATTCCCGAACCTTGTGTTTCTGTTTAGCGCTGGAAGAGAAAGAGGAAGTAGCGCAGAAGGACGGAGAACTCGAACAGTTCCGGCGCAGGACGACATGTTCCACCCGGTGTACGCGTGCTGTCATCCAGCGCGACCCTGCCTAGACCTGCGTCAGGCCTGGCTCGATAGGCCGAAAGAGGAGAACGCAGCGCTGTTACAGCGCCGTCTCTTCCTCCGGCGACGCCACTCATGCCGCTAGTACTGGTGGCCCCGGCTCAACAACCGAGCTCGTTCCACGCGCAAGCTGGGCGGCGGTCTGCCAGGAAAAGGCACAGCTAGAAGAAGAGCTTCATCAGAAAGAGAAGCGAATGCTTCCCCTGTTCGCAGCCAAGGCGGGAGAATTCCGCGAGGCGCTCTCGGCGGTGGTATCAAGGTCGCATTTTACGATAACGAACAAGTCCGGACCACGTCTCAGTACGACCTCGGCGCGGCGTTTGCCCTTCAGCCTGCGCCGCAGCACGCTAGCAAGGACGACAATGCGGAAGCGGCGCGGATGCAACTGGTTGCACAAGGCGAGGGAGGACCGCAAGAGCTGCCGCAGTTGATGCGGAATTGGGTAGAGATCGAACAGAGCATATTGTGCTTCTTACAGTAGTCACGCTCGAATTCTACGATAAGTGGAAGGGAGAGCGGGAGATGGGCAGTGCTGGGGAGTGAAGCGGTGTGATATCGGTCGGGTCCGAGCATCGAGCATGTATTTATTCTGTCGCACACACTGGCAAAAGCCTTCTTTACGGATGATCTTTGAGCGCTTGAGTCACCTGATAACAAGCGCCGGGGTGGTTGGCAGGCTGCGGCGAGAAACTCATTCTACTGTAGTGCTTGTGCGCCTACGGCATCATTCCTAACGTCTCTCCTACAGGCTACATTCACCCTCTCTCTGTCATGCCACACTTTCTGTCTCCTGAAAGCCGCCTTCCACTTATTGGGAAGCTTCGCCGACACCTACATAGTCGTGAGTCTCGGAGTGAGAGGTGCGTACCGCCCCTTCGCGTCGTAATGACCTATCAGATTTTTAACGACTTGAATAGACCGCATACCATGTCTATCTGCTTTCCAATAAGTGCATGTACTACTAGTTGTGTGTCCCAACTCCAGAGGTGCGCTTTCCTATTCAGCTATATTCTTGACTTGGGAATAAACTTGTCCCAGGATCAGCAAACCACCCAATACGACTATCCACGACCTCGATGACGACTCGCTTCTCCACATGTTTAATCTTCTTCGACCAAGTCTGCTCCTGTATAGAGGCGATGAACCCGGCTCTTTCTGGGAATGGGATGGCCAACGTTGGTGGTACAAGTTGGTGCATGTTTGTCGGAGATGGCGACGCCTTATACTGGGGTCTGCCTCTTACCTCCGTCTTTGCCTTGTTTGCACACCTGGCACACCCGTGGCAGACATGCTCGCACATTCGCCTCCCCTCCCTCTCGTTATTGGCTACAAGCATCCAGATCATGGGCTCACTGCAGATGATGAAGAGGGAATAATGCTTGCGCTCCGACACTGCAATCGTGTGCGGTTCATCTTCATTGATGTAGCTGTTTCGAGTTTAAAGAAGATCCTCCCTGCTGTGGATGATGCTTTTCCGACACTAGAATACCTGCGTATCGCGGCTTCAGCCAAGCACAATAGCCATTTCACACTACCCCCGACAGTCGAAGCACCACATCTACGCGACCTCTGGTTGAGTCACTTTGCCTCCCCTATAGGCTCTCCCTTACTTTCAACTGCCATTGGCCTTGTCAGGCTCAAACTTGACTGGATCCACCCATCCACATACCCCCACCCAAACGATTTTCTCCGACAACTTTCACTCTTGCCACAGCTGGAGGAAATGGCCTTTACCTTTCGCTCCCCTGTTCCTGCTCGTGACATCGAGAGGGAACTGTTGCATACCCCAGTCACGGATTACGTCACTCTTCCTAACCTTCGCATCTTTGACTTCGTGGGTGTCAGTGGCTTCTTGGAAGCCGTTCTCCCACACATGACCACTCCTCTCCTTGAAACGCTTTACATCCGATTCTTCAACCAACTCAGCTTTTCTGTTCCACACCTCTCACATTTTATGATGACTGCAGAGAAACTCAGGCTTAGCCATGCCGAATTGATGTTCCATCGTGACGCAGTTTCCTTGTACGCATTTCCAAGGGAGACACGGAGCTACACGGGCTTCTTGCTTATGGTTCCTTGCCCTCACCTCGACTGGCAGGTATCTTCCGTGGCACAAATTCTCCATTTCCTCAACCCATTATTATCTGAGGTGGTGGGTCTTACTCTCATCTACAGGGAGCATACGTTATCGTTGGAGTCGCACAGCCAAGCTGACCGCAGGCGATGGCGTGAACTTCTTGCGCCATTTAGGAACGTGACGAAGCTTCGGGTTCACAATGGCCTCGTCGGGCATGTATCTCATTCTCTGCGGTTAGATGGAGAATCACTTCTGGAGGTACTACCCGAACTGAAGGAGCTCATATGTCCTAAGAGAAGCGTCGATGACAAGGCATTCGCACCATTCATCCGGGAACGGGAGGTTTCAGGTCAGCCCGTCAACCTCATCGGGGAAGCATTTCCAGTTGGACGCATTCGCTATTGGTTCCGCAACTCAACTGGCAAGACCTATATCGAACCAGACCAAGACCCTCCACCATAACTGTGATTTGCCAGATATGTGGGGTTGGTCTGGTATGCACCATCTCAATGTGGTCTCTCTTGTCTCTTTCTAGCTGTAATACACTGTATAGCTTCCCACACCTTCCTTCTACTACTGTTTCTGTCACATTATGAAATCTTAATCGTAAGGCGGAAGATGAGGAAGATGGCCAGGCATATTACCACCTCCGGAGCATATTGCGCCTCCTGAGGTCATCATACATTCTATTTATATAATATAACAGTCACTCAGTGATTCCGTACGCATTCCCACTTCACACTGTCTCATGTCGTCTTTTTGTTGCCGTCCCATGTTGCCCTGTTTTAGAATTTGTTATAGGCGATAATACCATTTGGGGTCACTACCGTAGTGACTCTGGTGAATATATCTCAATATGTATCCCGTGTCATGGGTCCACATACCTCCCAATTCTCCGATGACACACACCCTTCAAGAGGACCACGCCGAAATCCGAGAGAAATACAACGCACTCTTGCCAACCACATACCAAAAGCTCGCTACGCAAGCTGTGAAGCTAACCACACGTGAACGCCAAGTCGAGTCGCTCACATCGAACTGCGTGAGGCACACACAGCCCGCAGCGTGAAGGTGCTTAGCCCATGATCTGCGCTCGATGCTCTGGCTGCCATGTAACTCGATATCTCGTGGCACGACTCAGAAGAAGCGGTGGCCCATGCTGCGCACCAAGTGTACCCGCAATGCAGAACGTGCGCGTCAACTCAAAGGCGCCCATGCAGGTGCGATGACAGAGTCGGACGCCTTGAACGGTTGTCACGCGGCTATCGAGGTGCTTCGAGGAGAGAGCATGCCCTCAAACATACTGCGACTTCTGGGAATGAGGTAGGACAGACTATGGTGCGCCTCCAGGCAGAGGTAGAGGCCGCGCATGCAGAGTGCCAGGCATAGTGGGAATCCTATTCCTTCCTCATCAGTTTGTCGCTGTCTTGTCACTGACTTTTACGGGTACGAGTAGGGCGACGAACGTAGCGCCAGAGACCACCTCCGCAACGCCCGTCTCGATCACTCAGAGCCTCTCCGCACTACGCCTCGAACACACGTAGCTTTGTGAAGAACATAGTGCAGGCCCCGGCGCCTTGCGACAGCGTGAGGTGGGGCTGGCTGACATACAGGCCCGCGAGGAGGATACCCCTGCGACTTCCAATGCCCTCTTCGGGGCTACTTATCTGCCGAAAATGCGCGACTAGGGCTGAGCACACGCCTGCGCTTGCTCATCGGGCAGCTGAATTCCTTAGGTACTCAACGTCCGTTCACCCCTTGATAGCCCATTGTCTTATCACCTCTGGGGCGCTGATCCATCTGTCACGATAGGCAAGTTACGCAACAGAAGAGGCTATGCAGGTGCTGGTTACGTAGGCCAAGCCAAAGGGCAGCACATCAAGAAACCTCAAGGGTCTGATAAGCGAGTACAAGGCGCATCTAGGCGCACTCGAACGGAAGACCAAAGAATCTGCCAGGCCGTCTGGGGCTCAGGTCAGGTTTTCCGTGAGGAATTAGCCAACGAGAAGCATGCGCTTGAAGAAGCACGCCCAGGTACACCATGGCTCAACCTCTCACTCCTTCACCCTTTAAAAATATTTCTAGCACTGCAAGGAAAAGATCAAGTAACGTAGAAGAACGAAGAGAAAGGTTGGAGATCTAGACCAGACCCCCTTCCCATTTGAGAACGAGATCGGTGTAAGAGACGGGTCCCACTGGTGTTGCGCATATTCTCTCTCAGCACGAATCCCGCTCCAGACTGGTAGACATTCTCTAGGCAGCTTAATAGGCTGAAAGAGGAGAATGCAGCGCCACCGCTCCTCTGCTCTCGAAGCTCCCGGTGCACATGGCGCTGTCCCTTCCTCCGACACCCGTTACACTGTTAATGCCGGTCCGCCCAGCGCGAGGACCGGGCTTGTGCTGCGTGCTAGTTCGGTAGTGGTCTACCAGGGAAAAGCGCTGCTCTGAGAAGAGCTGCGCCAGGAGGAGAAGGGTGCCACGCCTCAAACAAGTGTTCGTCACCAAGATGGCCAAATTCCGCAAGACGCTGTTGACGATTCTGGTCATCAAGGTCGCATTTTACGATAGCGGACAAGTACGTGTCACGTCACATATGACCTCGACGCGGCGTTTGTCATCCGGCCTGCGCCGCGGGACTGCAAAGGATGACACTCCCGGAAATACCCGAAGTCACGTGTGGAGATTAGTAGGAAAATTTTCGTTGCGTCGCTGTACAGGGCCGAAAAGAAAGCTGCCTCTTTTTCGGTTGAATACCCTGATTTGCATGCAGCGTGGCCTGCCATAACCGTACTGTGGCGAGAAACACGTTCTAGTGCTTGTGCATCTGTGACATCATCCATCCCTACGTCTCCACCTTCAACCACGCTCGCTCTTCCTTCATGCCTCATTGCCTGTCTCCTGCGAACTGCCTTCCACTTATTGGGAGGCTTCGCAGGCACCCATGTAACCCTGAGTCCCCGAATCAGAGGTACGTACTGCTCCTTCACTTGGTAAGATTCTATCAGACTCTGAGCAACTTGAATAGATCGCGTAGCATATCTATCTCCTCTCCTCAACGCGCATCTTCTAGTAGCCACGGGTCCCGATCCCAACTTTGGAGGTACGCCTTCGTTTCCTACAATGTTTATGGACACGTGAATAACCCCGTCCTGTGGTCAGCAAACCACCCAGCACGACTATCCACGACCTCGACGATGATTCGCTTCTCCACACATTTCATCTTTTCCGGCCAAGTATGCTTGCTGTCGATGGATTCGAAGGCTCGTCGTGGAACTGGGACAACCAACGCTGGTGGTATAAGTTGGTGCAAGTTTGTCGGAGATGGCGACGCCTCATACTGGGGTCTGCCTCTCACCTCCGTCTTTGCCTCGTTTGTACGCCTGGCACACCCGTGGCAGACATGCTCGCAAATTCCCCTCCCTTTCCTCTCCTTATTGGTTATGGTGTTCGAGACCATGATCTGACCGCAGAAGATGAAGAGGGAATAATGCTTGCGCTCCGACACCGCGATCGTGTGCGGTTCATCTTCCTACATATAACTGTTCCTAGTCTGAAGAAGCTCCTACCTGCTATGGACGATGGCTTTCCGATACTAGAATACCTGTGTATTGTGTCTCCAGCCAATCACGACACTCATCTGACACTTCCCCCGACATTCGAAGCACCACATCTACGCGACCTTTGGTTGATTCACTTTACTTCCCAAATTAGCTATCCTTTCCTCTCAACTGCCACTGGCCTTGTCGGACTCTCACTTGAATGGATCCACCCGTCCACTTATCCGCACCCAAACAGATTTCTCCAACAACTTTCGCTGTTGCCTCAGCTGGAGACCCTCATCATTGGTTTTCGCTCTCCTGTTCCCAATCATGACATTGAGAATTTGACGTGGCAGGCTCCGATCACAATACATGTCATTCATCCCAACCTCCGCTTGTTCGACTTCAAAGGTGTCAGCGATTTCTTGGAAGCTGTTCTCCCTCACATGGCCGTTCCTCTCCTCGAGACGCTTAGAGTACAATTCCCCAACCAACGCCACTTTTCTGTCCCCAACCTCGCAAATTTTACCATAAACGCACAGAAACTCAGGTCTAGCCGTGTCGATTTCATATTCCACCGCGAGGCAGTCGTCCTGTTCTCGTTTGCCGCTGTAGGGGCTGCGCTGAGTAACTTCGAGTTTACTATGTCTTGCAGACACCTCGACTGGCAAATCTCTTTTGCCGTACAAGTTTCCAGTGTCCTCTTCCCATTATTCTCCAATGTGGTGGATCTCACTCTCGACTACAGGGAGCATACATTGTCGTCAGAGGAGCACAATCAAGCCAACAGCACGCAGTGGCGCGAGCTTCTTGGACCATTTAGGAAGGTGGAGACCCTCCGTCTTCATAATGGCCTTGTCGGAGCAGTTTCTCATTCTCTGATATTGGATGGAAAACCAACTCTGGAGATACTACCCGGGCTGAAGGAGCTCATATGTCCTACGAGATGTGTTGAGAACAAGACATTTGCATCGTTCATCCATGAACGTGAGGTTGCGGGTCAGCCTGTCAGCCTCATTGGTGAGACTTTTCCTGTTGGACGCGTCCACTATAAGTTCCATGCCGCAACTGGTAACACCTATATCGACCCAGATTAAATCCCTCCACCGTAGCCTCAATTTGCCAGGTGCCGGGGCTAGTCAATCTCAGATATGTTGCGAAACCGGGAATGTAACACCCCTATCCCCCTTGTTGTGATATTTGTCCATCGCTGTTGCCTGCCCTTTGTGGGGTTCCAATTTTGTTACGACTTATGTACGTTTTATTATAATGGCAGTTGTCCATTTGGAGGAATTGATTCTCTTCGTTCCCACCGTTTATATTTATCATGCTCTATAGGCTATTGTCATCGCCATCCCGATATGACCTGTCTCGCTAACTGTAATGCTCTTTATGCCTTCCCACACTTGTATGTCCTATAGAAAGCAATAATGACAAGACGTTTGCCCTATTTATCATTGAACCCGGTCCTTCGCAATGGTCCCAACCTGCTACACGTAGAGGTGGCGAGGCTCCGACATTCTACAAGACCGGTGACATGAAATTCCCAATCACTTACAGTAACTAACTCGGATTCTTCCCCATGGCACCCCGCGTGGACTCTCAGGCTCAATTACAATCAGGGTTCTTTTTATCATATGCCACTTGCCCATTTGATACTATTTACACCTCCATTTTACCTTACTATATTTTGTGCCGTTTGGTCATCACCGCTCTAAGACGCTTTGTTTCACACGAACCTCCGCCACCCAGAACGCTTCCGCTACATCACCTTCATTCCTCGACATAAAAAATCGCTACCTTTTTTCCCTGTTTCTACGCAGACTCGCTCCGTCTACTGCATTCCTCCCCACCCTGCCCTTCCATCTTGGTCCTTTCCCTCTCCAACCTTTCTATTCAAATCCCCCGACCATTCACACTCACACACCCTCCTCAAAACCCCGTGTTCGACCCACCTGAAAGCCTTTGTGTTCGGCTTGCACCATCCTGTCTTATGTACTTGCCTAGGTTTGTTCGCTATTTTTAGGGACGATTCACTTTACATTACGGACTACTGCATCGGAGCTTCTACTATTCGCCACGCTGTATTACTTGCACTTGTTTCTCCCCTCCAACGTTTACCCCCTGTACCTACCTTTCTCTTCTACTCTGACTCGCACCTACCTTCGTTCTCTACGTCACTGACTAACCTCTCTCTGCTTCCGGTGGTCACTGCCTTGCAGCACACGGCAGAAGAGTGCAACCCCCTGGTACCAGTGATAGGTCACTGATACAAGAGGTCTTGGCGCTGGCCTGGAGGCCACTCGTGGCACCTACCCCTCCTCGAACGCTACTCCATTGTCATTCATCTAGAACCTCCCACGCCGGCCTCCCTGAAATCCCTCCTACTCTCCGAGTGGCGCGAGGTGTGGTCTCCACCACCAAGAAACGACATCTGCCACTCCTATGCCCTCTTTCATGGCCCGCCTTCGGCAGTTCTTCATCCATGGGTCAAAGGCGTTCTTTCAATCTGCAATAGGAGAGCACAAACCACGACCTTCCAACTTGCTGTTGGCCATGCCTTCCACTCCACATACTCGAGACAGTTCCGATCTTCTGCGGGAGACGAGTTGGGTTGCCCAAACCCTGCTTGCGCTCCTAAACTCTGGACACTATATCACTATTTGGGGGACTGTGATATCGTTGGGAGGCCACACCTTGACCACTCTACTCCAACGTACAGGCTGTTGCTCACACCTGCTCCGCCCTCGACCTGACCCAGAACTGGACTGAGCGCCGTTAGACGACTAGCTGACGGACCTTTTACTGATCAGACTTTTTTCCATTTGGTTTTTCCTTTACCACATCTATTTACGGACTCTTTGTAACCAGCCTAGTAAGCCCTTGTGTGAATAACACTTGAATTTAAAAAAACAAAGGACGCTTTGTTTTACTGATTGCCATTGTGATACTCCCCATTCCTTTTCACCCTCGCCTTCTTCCTATTGTGATTTCGTAAATATTATGCTATAACCATGTGTTACTGGTTCCATAGCAACTCCCAGTGCTATGTGGTACCCAACTATAGAGTCACGATTAACAACGGTATTTGGGGTTGGCCGCACACGCACACGTGCACTCAGTAAAGAATTCCTGTTTTTTTGGGACTTTTTTTTTACGTGACTTGTCGCCCGTGGGAAATTTTATTAAAAAAACATGCCTTATCTCCTCAACAAACAACCGGAATTCAAAGAAAATCTCACCAATCAACTTGCCAGGGCTCATCGAGTATGTGCAACTTTGTTTTTTTACGGTAATCTGATAAACTGAGGTCTAGGCTCAGGAAGAAACATGAGGCATGAGACGTATAATATTGGCCAACTACGCTACTAGCCTAAATACTACTGTATTGCTCAGAAAGATAATGATGATCGCGCTTAAATCATGCATGCCAAAAGGCCAGCCAATTGGTCAAGGAAGGATTGATTTGGTGGGACTGGCCGGTTGCGCATGTGGTAAGTACCAGTGACAAAGTACTGTAGCGCAAGATCCGAAGATGCACACTTGTGAGTTCGAAATGGAAGGATAAAAGGGTTTAAAGGGAAATAGAGAACAGGCTCGCAATCCCACAGGGATGCAAACGCATTGAGGCTCGAGTCATGCGGATTCAGGGGTAAATGGGGCGTCGGTTGCGGTGCTGCTTCGATTGCTGTCCTTTGAGGACGTCGCCCTTTTATATTCGCGAGATATTAGGTATTTACAAACGGAACTGTACTGCCAAACCTAAAGGGGGTAGAGAACAAGAGAGAGAAGCTGAAAAGGGAAGGCGTGAGGCTGTGTGTGAGGCAGTCGCGACGTCGGCTGGCAAGGAATGGAGCCGGTTCTGAGGCCAGCGCGTGTGCCTCCCTTACAGTATAATACCCGCACGCAGCGGAGCGCTTGAATCACCTGATAAGAGGCGTCGTCACGAGTCAAATTGCTAGTTGACAAGACAGAACACATTCGGGTACTTGTGCATCTGCAACGTCATCCCTAACATCTCTCCTTTGCTCCATCATGCCACATTGTCTGTCTCTTTCAAGCTGCCTTCCACTTATAGCAAGACTTCGCCGACATCCACATAGTCGTGAGGCCTCAAATGAGGAGTACGTACTACCACTCCTGCGCTTGGTAATGTTCTGTCAGACTTAGAGTAACTTGAACGGACTGCGCAGCGTGTATATCTCCTCTCCCCAACGTACATCTTCTAGTAGTCGTGAGTCCCAGTCTCAACCCCAGAGGTACGCCATCCTTTCCTACGACGGTTCATCGACTTGCGAATTAACCTGTCTCAGGATCAGTAAACTAACTAGCACGACTATCCATGACCTTGACAATGATTCACTTCTCCACATATTTCGTCTTTTCCGACCAAGCCTGCTCGAAGTAGATGAATCCGGAGTTATGTGGTGGGGCTGGAGCAATCAACGCTGGTGGTACAAGTTGGCGCAAGTTGATCAGAGATGGCGACACCTTATATTTGGATCTGCCACTTATCTTGGTCTTTGCCTCGTTTGTAAACCTGGCACCCCCGTGGCAGACATGCTTGCACATTCCCCTCCCTTTCCTCTCGTTATTGGCTACAATTGTAGAAATCATGAAGTCACTGCAGAGGATGAAGAGGGCATAATGTTTGCGCTCCGACACCGCGATCGTGTGCGATTCATCTGCCTTCGTTTAACTGTTCCGAGCTTAAGGAAGCTCCTCCCCGCTCTGGACCATGGATTTCTGGCACTGGAATACCTGCGTATTGCACCTCCAGCCAAGCACGATTCCTATTTGACACTTCCCCCAACATTCGAAGCACCACATCTACGCAACCTCTGGTTGAGTCACTTTACCTCCCCAATAGGCTCTCCCTTACTTTCAACTGCCATTGACCTTGTCATACTCACACTTGACTGGATCTACCCATCAACTTATCCTCATCCAAACAACTTTCTCCAACTACTTTCACTCTTGTCCCACCTGGAAAAAATCCGGCTTAGCTTTCGCTCCTCTGTTCCTCATCGTGACATTGAGAGGCAGATGTCGCAGGCTCCGGTCACGATATGTGTCATTCATCCTAACCTCCGTTCCTTCAACTTTGTTGGCGTCAGCAGTTTCTTGGAAGCCATTCTCCCTCATATGGCTGCGCCTCTCCTTGAGAAGCTCAGGTTACAATTCTTCAATCAGCTCCGCTTTTCTGTCCCCTACCTTGCAAATTTTGTCATGAACACAGAGAAACTCAGGTCCAGCTGTGTCAAATTCACATTCCATCACGAGGCAGTCGTCCTGATCTCGCGTTCCACTGTAGGGGCCAGGTCGAGTAACTTCGACCTTTTTTTTTTTTTTTTTTTTTTT